>JARVLU010001354.1:8817125-8831765 GCA_031762415.1 Simpsonichthys santanae
TCTCTTGAAAACGAGTTCTCGTGGCTCAATGAGACTACCTGTATAAATAAAGGGTAAATGAAAAAAAATTTTTTTGATCTAAATTATAGTAAAAGTGTGTCTCAGTTGAACTTTTCTTAAAAAATTCACTTTGACAGTTAAAACATGGCAAAATGACGAAGATGAAATAAAGCAGCTTGAACATTACTACACGACCACCCACATATAATGATGACAGAAACACCTATTCATTTAATTTTTTTTATTCAAACCAGTTGAATTCTTCATCCTCTGTGTCGCTGGTTAAGAGTTCAGCTAACTCCTGAGGTAAGTGATGCAGCGCTGCCTCCTCTTCCTCCCCGAGGCTGTTGAAGTCCTCCTTTGCGTCAGCTGCAGCTCCAGCTAACATCTCAGCCTTTCTGAACCCCGACTGGATGGATTCATTAGTAACTGAGGTCCACGCTTTATTCATCCATCCGAGGACTTGCTGGAACATCACGTGGCGCATCCGTCCTGTAGCAGTGAAGCTGTTGCTCTCCGTCCACCATCCACTCCTCCTAAAGGTGGCGCAGAGCTACTTTGAAGCTCCGGTTCCCAGAAATGTCCAGAGGCTGAAGCACTTGGTCAAGCCTCACAGGTTGATGGCAGGAATGGAGTTAAACACTTTAATTTTATCTTTAAATTGTGGCGTGATGTGCGCGCGCATGCTGTCCATCACCAGCAGGGCTCTTTTGCTCAAAAAAATCTGTACACCATTAAGGTACACCGGTAGTCGTCAAAAGCCCAGAGGATCCTTTAGCGCCCCCTAGTGCCTGAAAATGGTACTGCTCCATTTTTTCAGTCAGAATGAATGAAAACGGTCATGTCTCAGCCAAAAAATGGTCTAAAAATATGGGGGGAAAAAATCCATAAAAATGTCGTTTCTCCATATAAGTTGCAGGACATGCAAATTAAGGCAAAAAACCCAACTGTGACTTATATGCTGAAAAATAGGGTGTCCCTCGCCTCTCCCACAGTGATTGCTGGACATGGGCACCTGTGACCTCTGTAGCCTGAAAAAGAAAAAGCAGGTAAAAATGATGGATGGATGAACTACTGTATATGCATGTTTTTGGTATGCTGGAGGAAACCAGAGTACCAGGAGAAAACCCACACATGCACGGAGAGAGCATGCAAATTCCACCCAGAAAGACCCATGGCCGGGATTCGATCCAGCAACCTTTTCACTGAGAGCATCTAAGTGAGCCATCATGATCCTTCTCAGATTATTTTGCTGTTGAGCTTTAAAGACTGGTAATCTCTCCCCACCTTTGCTGTTTTCTGTGCTCTGCCTGTGCAGTAATCACAGCATTTTACTCAGGCAATCAGAGTCCTTAGATACCGAGTTGGCCTTTTGGGGACTGGCAGCAACCAGGAAACCAGCAGCAGTACGAGAAAAGCTGATGTGAGACTGTAGAATGGAAAAAACTCGCGCCTCTGCTCCCTGGGACATCTTGTTTATCAGCATGTCTCATTCACTTTTCTTCCATTTCCGTCTCTCTCTGGCGTCCTTTTTTTTAACACTTCCTCTCCTGCGGGCTTTTTGGATAGATGATACTTTCAGGTGATGCATGTCCTGTTTTTAAAATGACAATGCACCACTTCTCATAAAATGTGCATTTCCATTTCACTCCAGTGTCGATTCAAAGCCCTGTGTTACCCTCTGGTGGCAATCAGTCCGATCACCCTCGCACCAGCAGGAAATGTCGAGGCAGCTGCAGGCTTATGCATCAATTCTTTTCTCTGCACTTTCCTCATCGTTGACATTTTTATTTCTCCACACACTCTGAGCAGAACAAAGCTGGTGCAACCTACGTTCTTACAAACTTTGTCATTGTTAAAAAACCACTTGTCTTTGCGTGTTAATTTATCTGCACTTTTAGCAAACTATCTTATGAACCACTGGATGGATTATAATGAAACTTTCAGAGGGTAGTCATTGGTTGTACAGCCACAAATGATTAAAATTAGGACTCAACCAAATTCAAGATGTCTGCCACAGCTAATGGACATTGAACTTCTAAACGGCTGTATCTCAGTGATGTTTATACCATATTTTATGACATATAAGTTGCAGTATTTTGCATAGATTTGTTCTGTGACTTATAGGTCAAAGCGATATATACATTTCATTTTCCATATTCATAACACAATTTTGGACTGACTTCTTTAAATTTCTAAGGACTGCAACAGTGAGTCATCCTGTGCATGCTCACTTCACTCAGCTGGTGCAGGTGGAGGAATGCTGGAGAGCTAGCAGCTCCAGCCGCGATGGATGATGGATGGATGATGGATGGATGGCGCCATGCCACCAAGGGGAAATGAAGCTGTTTTAACCATTAAATAAATACATCATAAACATGACATGTCAGTGGTGACGCGTAACAAATGTGACTTAAATATGTTTATTTTCTCTTCATGATGCTTTTCTTTTTACTGATGCAACTTATACGTTGGAAAATATGTCCGATACTGTGCTTTGATTTGATGTGAAAGTTTCATAACACATATTCCAAGCACTAAGAGCTCATACAAAAGATGAGAAGGCGTCACCGTTACTTTTCAGGTTTGACCAAAACACCTATAACTCCATCATAAGCATGAAAGGCAGCTGGTGATATGCATCCACTCAAAGAATTAAAAAAAAGGTATTTGTCTCCTAATACTCAAAGAAAACAGGAACACACACTTATTATTATTATTACTGTTATTGTTATTATTATTATTATTATTAATATCATCCTGTTCCTCTGCAGATGAGTTTTATTTTCTTTACATTCCAGCTTCACATGTGTTGACATTCTGACTGCACACATCCATCTGACCATATATTTTCTGTCTTCTTTTGTTTTCTCCCACAAGAATAACATTAGTTTCAGTCTCTGTTTTTGTTGTTAAGAAATCTTTCAACTTTAGTACACCACTGTCTCATGGTCGCTGTCAGTTCTGCACCTTAGCCCTCATTAATCAGGTCTCATGCAGCGTGGTTGCTGCAGCAACAGAACTGAAGGAAACAAATGAGTCCGTCTCTGAGTTGGATGTATGGCTGCTAAACCGAAGATGTGCAGAGAGAATTTAGAAATTTGAGTTCCTGCTCGCCTGTCTTCTCTTATCATGGTGGTAAACACGATGAGATCTTCCAGTCCAGAGGAAAATAAACAGTGATAATTAATATTGTAAAAGTGGAGTGTTCTGCAGGTGCAGTCAGTTGTCTCCTGTAATGATGGTGTGTTTTAACACACCTGTCTGGTTCTTGTCAAAAGGGCTGCTGTGTGAGTTCTTACTAATTTAAGCTTTGGAGACTCTAATCAAAAGTCTTCAGCCTTGAATGAGTGCAGCCCTTTTTTTTTTTTTTTTTTTTTTTTGGAGAGTGGTGCAGTTTATTTGCACTGTTCCCTGAAGGGAAGAATATCCTGGGTTCAAATCTTGTCTGGGTGGAGTTCATACCTTCTCTAGGTGGTTTTCATCCAGATATGGTTTCCTCTCATACTCCAAAAATGTTAAACCAATTATCAATTTTAAATGGTCCCTAGTTGTGAGCGTTCATGATTGTTTGTCTCTGTGATCTTGTGATGTACCCCACCTCTCAGCCCTCTGACACCCAGGACAGATTCAGGAGGTCATATTGATTAAAGAACATTGTCCAAACCTGTTCATCTTCTGTAAAAAGCTCAGCAGCTGACAATGTTCTGAACAAAAATAAGAACAAGTTGTTGTTTTTTCAAAAACAATCAAAATTCTTAATACATTAAATCTAAATGGTAAATATTAAATGTTTAGAATATTTAAGAATGGAACACAGCCTTTGCTGTGATGTCATCATTTGGCAAAGAAAAGTGAAGAGAGACTGGAAGTGGCTCCTAGATGTAATTGTTGTTGTTTTTTAAACAGTGTAGATGATACCAATGGAGCGATAGTTTGAGTACCGGCCGCAACTGCACGCTCCATGTCTTGTTTCATTTCACTCTTACGGTCTCAAAAAGGTGACGTTTCAGCAGAGACTATGTTCCTTTTATAAACGTTTACTTTGTAAATCAAATGTATAACATTTAAGATTTACATTTAACTTTGACAGTGTAGCATCCTAATGTCCCTCAAAAGGACAAACCGTCTTCAGAGATAGTCTCCTACCCAAATACAGTCTGAAACAGAAGCTGTTTCTTTTTACCCCTCTCTGCTACATCTACGGTTCAGGTCAACATCCTGACCACACCGGTTCCAGACTGTATGAATATTAACTCTCTGTGTTAATTAACCCTCTCTCCTGGAAAGAGACAGACTTGGTGTCTCCAAAGAGAAATCTCTAGCCAAGTACAAACTTTATCATAGTAAAAGAACTGAGGTTGCCATAGTAACAATGGAAGTAACCCACTGTTTTTACATTATTGTGTCAGGAATAAAACTTACATTTATCAAAAGAATAGTGTTTATGAAAAACAAGGTGTCACCATGTTTAACAAAAGCTATTGTGTTCCCCTCTGAGACGTGAGAGAAGAATATAATTAAATTAATTTCTGCAGATTTTTTTCCGCACCCACGGGTTGGAAGCTGCATTTTCATTGGTTAACGTCAGGGGCACGACCACTTGGTGTATCAAGGTAAGCTGACATGTGGATGAGAGTTACAGAGAAGAACTCTCTTGAGAGAGCAGTCTCATGATGGAGGAAGTTGTCTGAAGCTGGCTGAAGTGTTGCACATGAGTTGTAGAGAGTTGGCTCTGAGCCAGTCAGCTGACGGAGAGAAGTCCTCAACTTGCTCAGATACCCTGAGAGTGATACCTGCAGAGCTGAATCAGACATGGCCCTGGTGAAGAACAACCCATGTATCTCTGGCTTTTGTATCGTATCCACCGCGGTAATGAGAGCTGGACATGTTCCTGACAGAACAAATGTCTTCCTTCTGATGAGAAAACAACTAAGTGCCGACTGAGTTTAGACATAATTTAGTTCATGAATCTAAAGCTTACCTAAATTTTAACGTTAGGGCTAAAACCCTTGTCCAAAATTGAATATACCTCTTCACAAAGTCTTTATTATTTACTTTGTACATTATTCACTTTCTGAAATAATACTATTGGTTATTTCATATTTGCTATAAGTACGTATTGCCATTATTCACAAGCTGACAATAAACATTAGAGTTGTGTATTTAAATTACCAGGTTCTTTGTTTTTTCTTCGAGTGAGGGGGATTACAATTGTTCCAAAACTCGTATATTCGCTGAGGTCATGAACATTTATTGCGTAACTCTGAACATTAGCGTGAACACCTGTTAAAAGTTGCTCAGACCTCTCAAAGCCTTTCCCCTACATCAGGTTTCTGTGAGGAAAACGTGGCGTGTCAAGAAAGTAAGCCAAACAACAAATACGTTTGTGGAAAAGTTTATACAGAGATTTTAAACTCGGACAGTGAGCTAAGTACTGAAAACCTGTTGTGAATGAGAGTACCCGGAGAAAACACACACATGCGTGGAGAGAACATGCAAACTCCAAGGTCCCCGGCCAGGATTCGATCCAGCAACCTTCTTGCAGAGAGGCAACCGCTCTACCACCTGAGCCACCTTTTTCAGTTCCAGTCCAGAAAAACACCATCTGTGTGTGACTTGTTACACCTGGAAACAGCTGTGTGGTCAGGCTCTTACATGCAGGCCATCACATAACTGTTCAGCCACATGTGTCTATCACGTAAAGTAACAACAAATAACGACGGCGCAGCCCAACGACGGACTCCATTTAACACCCTGCATTGATTGTAGTTTTATCTCCTCGATAATTGCAACATTTCCAGCTCTGCTTCTGATGCATCTTCTTCTGATACTTCATGACAGCCTGCTCACCTGTAATCTAAGCAATGATCATCAGCAATGAGGTTTTCTGCATCACTGCCCCCCCACACACACACACTGACAACAATAACCTTACGAGTACACCAGTTCATGAGGATCTATAATTGCAATTTTGAATGCTGTCTCTTTCCATTTGATCCACCATCAGACTTGTTTATTTCGTACACCGTTCAACCACAAACAGGAGGGACGTCTCTTACGAGCTGGATTCTGCTGTTTCGGTTCTGGGTAAAGGAAATTGTCCATATTTTGAGCCAATCGAGCTCTGATCAAAGTTTTAAAACCATTCTGATGGCTACTGTTGTTATTCTGGACTGAAATGAATTAAATTTACTGTATATAAAAGGCTTTGTAACTTTAGAAAAATAAAAGGTTTATTTTTTTTGTGTGTGTGTGTGTGTGTGTGTGTTCATGCCACGAGCTGATGACTCCTTCCTGAATATCTGTATCAAATTGTCTTTAAGTGCATCACTAATAAGTTTTAGAATTGAGCACTTTATATCACAAAAATAGATAAAAGACTTTTAACAAATATGAAATATTGAACCCCTCTAATATGACTGGCTCAATTACAATAGGTGTGGCATGTAAGTTGTCATTTTGTCCTTTCAGATTTCTAAAAAACAAACAAACAAACAAACATATTCTGTAGAAGTGTTTTTTTTTTTTAAACAAACAAATAAATAAATAAACATGCCTCATATCTAAGTTCACAGATGGGTCATTTCAAGGTTCACAGTTCTTTATTGTCTTTCGCATCATATGTGGTACATGAGGTGGAATGGAATTGTGTACTCAAGGTCCCAAATACAGTACACCCAAAATAGCACAAAAATAGTTTTTTTTTTTTTTTTTTTTTACAATTATTATTATTTAATTGTAAAGTGTATAAGAAAGCTTGGAGCATCATTAGTGGCCTCATACAGAAACAAACCAAACAAAACGGCACAACGGAGCATTCCTTCAGTCTACCAGCAACCTGCCGACAGCTGCAGAGGACGAAGCTGCTCTGCAGCTGTCATGGTTGTGATATAACTAAACTCCTTTTGTTTTTCCATAATATTTCCAAATTAACCCTTAATCCAACAAAAAAGAGTGAACCTTGAGGCAACAAATTAAAATAATAAAACTGTTCCACTATCTGTTCTTAATGCAGTACGAGAGAAAATACATAAATGAAGGGCACTGTAAGTAAAAATATCCCTTTGACGCAATCTAAAGAGACTATGTCACAAGTTATTGTTAAAAGAGGTTAGTAGAAATGTACATTTTAACTTTCTTACTGGGCTGCATGTGACAGATGTAAATGTGTTGTTTATGAATAAATAGTTCTTTTTCTTCAGAAAAAGCCTCAAAAATAGAAAATAGACCTCTGTCAAAACTCAGAAATAGATATTTTTTTCTTTCTGTCTATAAACAAAAGCTGCAAACTTTGATCACAATACTACAAATTTATTTATATGATGAACAAAACCAGTTTACCAGTTTTCTCCTGTGTCATATTTCATAAGCTTGTCCTCTGGTACACATGAAACATGCATCAGTAACTTTTACTCTTGAAATAATTAAATGTTTTTTAAATGGGGTTTTGTGGAAAGATTATGAACAATTACTTGCTGTAGATAAGTTTTTGAATAACCTCTGTTTGGAGAACTAGAGTTTAATTCTGACTATTGTTTGAGCAGAACCAGGATGAAAGTAGCTGCTGTTCATGTGGGCAACCTTTAATGAAAACCTGACCATCAAATGTGCATTGCACACCGGTAGAAACATGTTTTGCAAAAATCTATGCAAATAGCGATGTCATGCAAAGTTGGCAGTGATGTAAAAATTAAGAAAACATGGATTATTTAAACTGTTACGAAATCTTTAAGGCAGGAACTGTTTTAGTTTTTTGCTAACGGTGAACCAGTCTGATCTTGGAGTTCCTCTGACGAGCCATCATCTTGCTTAGCATCCCTGTTATTTGCCATTTTTCACAGAGTTTAATCAAAAAGCTCACTTATAACCAGTAAGACATTAATTGTTTACACCAGGGGTGCCCAAAGTGGGGCCCGCAGGCCAGATTTGGCCCACCAAGCTGTTCTCATTATTATATTAAAATTTCCTTTGAAGAATCAATGTGCTTACACTCATTGACTCCACCCATTAACTTTATTGTTAATCAGCCTGACTACCATAATTTAACTACATGGATTACACAGTAGAGAAGATAATTTATGTATTTTTAAAATAATTTTAATTTATGTTTTTATATTTCATTTTGACAGACTTTCCACCATCCCTCTGCAGTTTCTTCCCACTGAATAACATTTTCCTTTGATGGAACACATTATAAACCACTAAGTGTTGCAAAGTAAATTGTAAATATGAACTGGTTTCAGTTGTGATTTGAGCCTCCTTAAATTTAAACTCAGCACCCCTGAAAAAAAAATAATAATAAATAATTAGGATTGTGTAAAAAAAACCATTCTTAAACCCTGGATTCACCAAAATATTGAATAAATATGGAACAAATGACAACAGTCTAAATGGGCCAATAAAATCTGATTTTTTTGCATGAGTCCCGCCACCTGTCAATCAATCCAGTAGGCACGTCAGCAACTGACCAATCAGCAACCTCGATTTGTCCTGAAGTGAACACCTCTTACCTGCAGAGCTGCAGCGGTGTTGCATTATGAACACTTTGCAGTCAGAGATTTCAAGAATAACAGAGTTTACATCTTTTGTTTCATGTTACTCTACTGTGATAAACGTTTGTAAAATACACCAGAATGAAGTGGCATCTACTTTAATCAAAATTCTCTGGGGGAAGACCCCCAGATCCCCCCCGCCACCAACGCAGCCTGTTATGTGATGTTCTTCATACAGAATGGAATGATGAATAACTGCAATAAATAGATGGACTTTAAAGAAGTATTTGCATTTCATGTATTGTATTTGGCCCGCAGCCCTCTGATAGATTTTAAATTTGACCCTCTCAGGAAAAACAGTTTGGGCACCCCAGGTTTATACCTTTTCCACAAAACATCTGAATTCTTCTTTTAATTCTGGATTTTGGTTGATGACGTTTGGTGCGTTCTCCAATTAATTCCAGAGGTTTTCCAGAATTGTTCACGTGAACACGGTCAGATGTGACAATAAAACTCAAGTGAATAAATTGATAGCGCTGAGTTTAAGAGGGAGCTTTCTCCTTTAGCACTTAAAGTATTTTACATGCCCCTTTGATCTGCTACAGCCAACAGAGACAGTTTCATGTTTTTTTGTATCTTCTGATCCAGAGGCCAGCTGGTTGTGACTCTAATGAATGAGTTTCGTTGAGTTTGGTCATTAAATCTGAGCTCCAGAACTGAGTATTGTAACAGCCTGGGGGTCTGGCAGTTTAGCAGCAAATCTCAGGTCATGCTTAGACGAAATGGTAATCAGTGATCCTGATTGACAGCTCATTGATGGATGGATTGATGCATAATTCAGCATTTGTTCAATCTGCTGAAGCTGAGGTTTATTTATGCACAGGGATGAAATGTGCATGGGTTATGATCTCTGTGTTATGACATTTCTATCCAATGTTATTCCTAGAACTCTGACATATTATGAGAGAGAATAATGTGTTTTGATTCTGTCTCCCACGATGCATTTCTCATCTGCCTGTACTGTGTGCTCATCTCCCCAGCACTGTCATCAAGCTGTGCTTCACCCCTGCATCATGGAAGCTCAGACTGGTGCATTATGGGAACCCATCAGCGGTGCGCCAGTTTCAATACATTGAGGGGTCGTCATGGAGACTGGCACCGACCCCTCTGGCCCAGCCATGACTGACTGGGTTGGGACGCCTGCTGGCCTTGAGGGTATGAAAGTCCTCCAGGAGCATGACGAAGGAGCCCCATCCATCAGTCCGATGTTCTGGCACGTACCTTACTCGCTGGGCTTCCAGGTGTCGCTCACCGCCTTCCTCATGCTGGAGCTGGTGTTGGGATTCAGCAGCAATCTGACCGTGTTGGTGCTCTACTGCTCTCAGTCCAATCTGGTGGACTCCGTGAGCAACATGGTGACTGTCAACCTGCATGTGCTGGATGTGGTGGTTTGTGTCCTTTGTGTGCCCCTCACTCTGGTGGTCGTGCTTCTACCTCCAGGACCAAACCTGGCTTTGGTCTGCTGCTTCCACGAGGCGTGTGTTACATTTGCCAGCATCGCCACAGCCGTCAACATCCTGGTCATCAGTTTGGACCGATATGACATCTCTGTGCGACCGGCTAACAGGCTGCTGACCACACGCAGGGCAGCTCTGCTCCTGGCTGCGGTCTGGGTCACCTCTGTTGCAGTGTTCTTCATGCCATTCTTAGAGGTGCAGTGGCCCAGTGCAGATGGAATAGAGGAAACAAAGCAGATGACCCCCCTGTCTTTGTCCTCACATGACGTTAGCAGCACAGCGGTGTCAGCATGGCATAACAGGACCCTCCTATGTGTCGGTGGTCAGGCCTCTCACACAGGCCCTGCTATGTATTACCATCTTATCCTGCAGGTGCCCATCTTCTTCACCACAGTGGCAGTCATGCTGTTCACCTACTCCAGAATACTGAGGGCATTGAACATTCGCATCGGCTCCCACATGAGGAGAAGCCAGAGGTGCAAGAGGCGGCGCAAGAGACAACGGAAGAGGAAGACAGGACTTAAAATGAACGAATGGGAGGAGGCAGGAGGAGAGCAGTGCACCATAGATGGGAGCAAACAACTCAACCATCCTCCACTCATTCCATCACCATCCCCCACCCCAACAGCTGCTTCCCCCCCTGCCATGTCCTCTGCCGCGCCACTGGTCACCTCTGACATGGCGGCTGCCACTCCCCTGCCAGCCTCCATGGGTGTCCAGGCCTCCGTGTCAGCCATCATCGCTCTGCGCCGGGCAGTACGACGCCATCGAGATCGACGGGAGCGCCAAAGACGGGTGTTCAGGATGTCCCTCATCATCATCACGACCTTTCTCGGCTGTTGGGCTCCCCTCTCGGTGACCAACATGCTCATCCTGAGCATTGGGCCCAGCGATGTCCTGGTCAGCCTGCGCCTCTGGTTCCTGGCCCTGGCTTACGGCACCACCGTGTCTCACCCGTTGCTGTACGCCTTTACTCGACAGAAACTGCGCCGCGCACTTCGCGCCAAAGTTAAGAAGAGGGTGGTGTCCCTGCTCCAGGTAGACCCCTCCCCAGGGGGCACAGTGATACATAACTCCTGGGTGGAGAACAGAAAAAGCAGCAGGCAGCTGCGGCTGGAAGCAAACGAAGGTGCTGATCGCCGCCCGGCAGAGGCCCTGTGAGACTAAAACACACAGATAAAGCCAGCATCTTTAAAAAAACAGAAGAGACGCAGGTGTGTTTTAATAGGAAACTCACTGAGGAATACTTTGTAAAAACACTGCACGAAAACTAAAGAGCAACTTTCTTTTTTTTTTTTTTTTTACCTCTGGGAAATGTTTTAACGCAAACACCAGCAGTGAGTCCTGCCAAACACCCTCAGGCGTCACGTACTGCAGGATGCTGTGGTGCTCACCGCTTCCGCAGCTGAGGAGAACCTTTCAACAAACAAACGAAGGCATAGACCCTGCTCTCTGTCAGGGACCGGGGTCTATTTACGTTCAGAGATGTCCTTATTACATAACTGTCCCAAAGAGTGTGTTTATCCAGAGCAGAAGGCGACACGACCCGCCTCCCGACTCAAAGATTCAAGGCAGCTCTTAAAGACGATGTTCGCTCTCTTAAACCACAGAAAGGTTCTTTATTGTGTTTATTAGGTCTGATTACACCCCTGCTTTTATGTAGCTCTGAAAAATTGCTGCACTTTGTTTTTTAATTTTGGAAAAATTGGACATATTAAAAAGGAAGTTAGTGTTTTGAATGAGTCTGAGGCAGGACAAAGAATCAAAGCACGTTGACACTTTGACAGTGTGGAATCAGTGTGGCTTTAACTCATGATGTTTTAGAAAGGCAGATTTTGAGACACCTTGATTTTAAAAAATGCAACTCGATTTAAATTTGATGGAAAATGATTTAACATGTCAGCTGACCTCCCTTTGTCACCAATCCACCTTCCTGTTTTTATGCTAAGCTACAGCCACATAGCTTGATCTTGGGTCTAAACATGCAAAACTTTTAGTTTAACTTCTAGAAAAAAAGTCCACGTTTTGGAGTCAAGCTGACCGTAAAATGGATAAAAAAAAATAAAGTGTCTCATGAAATCTTTCAAAATAAATGAACCATGAGGCTCAATCAACTCATCCCCAGCAAAACCATTTATTTGAATTTAAAGTTTCCATTTGGCTCGTTTGGGACTCGTTGCATGCACACACAAAAAAAATGAAGCATGTGATGTTTTATTTTGAAAGAACTTGTGTGTATTTTACGTAAATATTCCCCAGATTGTTACTGATTTCATGTAAACTAACTGAATGTGATTGTAAACCAACTTTTTTTTTTTTTTAACTAGAGGAGTATTTCTGTCACAGTTGCCTCGTTTCTGTTTCAGCACCGAGTCAAACACAAGAACCGTTTCTATTGCAGAATAACGAGAGATCAATGATTTTATCATGGCAAACGCAGATAATGTAAATAATGTGGAAATGTAAATATATATTGTCCTACACCAAGAATATGTTGTCTTTATTTACCATGGTGTTGTTTTTATATGAATGTACAACAGAGAAATAGGCCAATAATTATGAAACTGATGGATGTGCTTGTTGTGGTGTGTTTGTGTGAATTGTGTGTCAAACTCCCAGTTTCATGTGTAGCCATGATGTTTGCATATTTCATTTAAGTAAACGTTATTAAAAAGCTTTGTTTAAATGAGACAATAATTGTATTTTGCACAGCCTCATGTATTTGTTGCTGTGCCAGCAGTGAGTGGGTGTTGTGTTAATTTTAGTATCCGTGTGTTAAAATCAAGCCTCACTGCAGAGCCGGCGGTTTGTATTCCCCCGTGACGCCATATTGTCCCAGCGGGTGTCATTCATTCTCTTGGATCTTCAAGCGTGCACACCTGGCGCTCTTCGTCACATGACCCTCCTGAGCATGCCCGCCCAGGAGCCGGCAGCCATGAAAACTTTGCGTAGGCCTCGTGCTGCGTGGGAGCGGAGCGCTGCCGGCCCGAGCAGTGAAGAGGGTCATGCATGTGGGATGAAGCCTGCAGGACAAAGTGGGCTAATTCAACAGAGAAATCAAGTCACTGACACTTTCTGCTGATCTTTGGATCTGAACAAAACCAAATGATCAAACAAAAGAAAATTAAACAGCGTTTGTCATTAAGGAGCCAATAGATAAAATATAAATCATGAGCTAAGTGGAATAAAATACAGATGTAAAATGATCCAAATCAAATGACAACACACGAGATGATGTGAAACTCCTTCACTTTAGATTCGGAGCCATAACTCCATCCAAATGCTTTGTGCTCGCTCTGTTTCGGGGCGATGCAGGATGAAGAAGCTTTGTACACGTCTGTCCCCACGAGACCTGCTGTCTCCTCCACGTGGTTGGTTGTGTTTGTGAACGACTTAAAATACACATTTTATTACCATCTTACTGTAGATGCTCTCCTAGATCAAGTAGCTTTTTGTGCCTGTCTGAGTGCAAAGAGCTTTTGAGATCTTTGGTTTTGATTCATGAGGGTCCAACCAGACGTCGGTGATGATGGAGACCAAAGACCGAGGACGTGACTCACTTTGAAATAATCGGATCTTATATAAAAGCTTTTCCTGGAGGTGAGAACATCGTTCACACTTCAGGTAAAAAAACAGACGATGCAGCTCAAATTTCACTTCAAAAATTAGATCTTAAAAATGGACTAAACACATTAGTATTTTTTAATTAAACCACAATTCAGATCAGGTGTAGAAAACAAATTAAATCAAATGTTGAGCAGAAGATGCAAGAAGTGTGTTATACAATGATGAAAATCGACTGTCGACAACCACCTTAAAATCTTTAACTCCAAAACAGATGAAATGCAATAAAGAGAGGGCTCCAAGGCGGGGCCACGTTAAGTTGTCAATCAGAGGAGAAGGAGCAAATATCTACAAATGCATATTTATTTGACACGTTGTCCTGAAAGCCTGATGAACGTGTCAGACAGATGAGCAGCGCTCCTTCCTCATTCAAACCAAAACAATAAAACATGGAAGAAAAGACCAGACTTCCTGTTTCATCACTTTTTAAACCTGAGGCAAGCAGCCTCACTTCCAGCATCCTGATGGATTTCCTGAACAATTATTTTTTAACACGTGTGTTGGAGCTCATCAGCTCACTCGAACAGAACACCAGAACCAGACTAAAGCGTCCAGGCTCGTTTCAGGTTGAATTTATGACTTAATGCTTAATATTCTTCTTAAACCTCTGAGAACAAAAACAAATAATTCAGGTTGGATTATTAGAAAACATCCATTCATTATCTTTTACCCACTTCTTCCATTTTGGGTCACAGGGGGTCATGCAAGTTAATTTGTTCACATGATCCACAGCTCTGAACAAAAGGTTTTTGGTCATGTTGAGAAAGTGAGTAGCTCAAGTTAAAACTCATAATTGTGTACCGTAATTTCCAGCGTAGAAGTCATAAATTTTTGCATACATTTGACAGTCCTGCGACTTATATGCCGAAGCAACTTATACAGGTAGTCCCCGGTTTACGGCCGAGATCCGTTCTAACGGCTCGGCCGTAAACCGATTCAGCCTTAAACCAAAACTGCTCCCCCTGGCGGCCGTAAACGCGGATTTTCGGCCGTAAAACGAAACC
>JARVLU010001354.1:8841733-8853274 GCA_031762415.1 Simpsonichthys santanae
ACAACATATGTAAATTGACAAATCCCACCTCACACCTTAAAAACAGTGGTTCCTCGCACCTTAACAGAAAGTGTTTGCAACACACAGTTGCTGCGTTTATTGTGAAAACTGGGTTTCTGTAAAATCCTGCAGTGGAAATTTAATCTTCATCATTAATTTGTGTCTTTTATTGACATTCTACAGCTGTTAGCGAAAAATACAACAAAATAAAGACTTGTGTGAAGGAACAGCTCGGACGCCCAGGCAGATGAAAGGAAGGTCACGCTGCCAGGATGAACCTCTGGTCAGGGGGTGTGGGGTGGCGCTGTCTGAGTGGCAATTCCTACACCCCCAGAAGGAACCGGTCTGGTTGTGATTTGATTAATCAGAAACTAAAAACACCAAAATGTTCCTTCGTATGATTGTGTTCTGCTCCGAGGATACTTTGGTGAGCTCGGGCCGGGACGGGGTGACGGGGAGGTCAGCGGGGCTCCAGTTGACTGAGCCCTGAGGGGGAATCCTGGGGAGGGATAGCATAGCAGTGTGATTGTGTGTGTTGAGGAGGGGGGGGGGGCATCCCTCAGGAGTGTGACCCCTCCCAGATCAAAACAAACAAACAGTGCCGTCCTCTAATCTAATCTGCATCTGAAGCCTTCCAAGCAGGCCGCCTGCAGCAGCTACCGCCGAACAGCAGCTTGTGCTTAAAAAGTGGCCGAAGCACTAAAAATATTTCATCTCTCACTTTGTGAGCTAAAAATAACAACCGAATGAAACTCGCCTACACCACTGCAGAAACAAACTGTTGACAGGAGCTAAAGCCAGAACAACTGACAGACGCGCGGTCAGGTTTGTGCACGTTGACATGGTTCAGTGAAAGTATGATAAATGTGTGACAGACGTCGGCGTGTTCGGCCCTTCAGGTTCTGATCCACAAACGTTCCTCCTGCTTCTGTGTTTTGAAACGTTGCTGCGGTTCAGACGGCAGACTAAACTTCTTGCTGCGTACTTGTTACAACAACACGGCGCTAAACAAAGGCCTCCTCTGCCAATCGCAGGGCCCGCCTTCTGTCAGCTGACCGCTGAGAAAAGATAAGGGTGAGATTAGAGCAATCAGGGGTCAGGCCGGGGTTATCACAACCACTCCAAAACTGAAACAGATGGGGACTGGAGCGCGGCCCAACTCAACATCCACTGTCAACGCTCGCTTCTCGAGGCCGTGTATTCCCCTGCTGCTCTTGACTGGAAGGATGTCAGACCGGGTTTTGGTTTTGGACATCTGGGTCATGTTGCTTTAGCAGAGCCGATACGATACGACACACGATAAGACCTGTGCATGTCACACAGTGGCTAAAGCAGTGCCACTTATCAGGAGGAGCACCATCTGCAGAAATGTGCAACTTCTTGCACGTATTTTGGAGAACACGTTGAGGGGATCAACCTCAGAAACCCAGTGACGTTAAGGTTTAATGGTGGACATGTTTGATGATTTGTGGTCACTGTAAAACCTACCGTATTTTCCAGAGTATAAGTTGCGTCAGTGGAAAAAAAAAATCACGAAGAGAAAAAAAACATGAATCTTTTTGGCATATAAGTCGCATTTATTATGCGTCACCGCTGACCCGTCATGTTTATTATGTGTTTATTTAATGGTCAAAACAGCTTCATTTCACCTGGGCAGCATGGCACCATCCATCCATCCATCCATCCATCCATCCATCCATCCATCCATCGTAGCCAGAGCTGACAGCTCTCCAGCGTTCCTCCACCTGCACCAGCTGAGTGAAGCGAGCGTGCACAGGAGGACTCGCTGATGCAGTTATTAGAAATTTAAAGCATCAGTCAAAAATTGCGTTATGAATATGGAAAAAAAAACGTATATGAGTTGCAGGACTGAAAAATCTATGCAAAAACTGCAACTTGTACACCGGGAAATATGGTACTCTGTTGATTTTGGGCGATGAAGCAGAGATGTTCATAAAAAAAAAAAAAAAATAAAAAAAAATCAAAACTTGTCTTGTTTGCCCCAAACATCACTCCTGTCGTCTGTCAGTCTGCTCGCTCTCTTTTTTTCCTTCACTTTGTCTATTTTTACATAATTGTTTGCTTATTTTTTTCACTATCTCAACATCTGGAATTCAACTCCCTGCAGTGATAAACATTAGGGCCCCGCTCCGTCTCTTTCTCTCTCTGACTGCTTGCACCTCGATGAGATGGAGCACTGATTAACAGCACGGTGACGGGAGGACACGAGACTTTTCGTCATGATGAGTGGGGGGAAAACAAACAAACAAACAAAACCAGGGGGATGAAATGGTGGAAAAATGTACAGAATCTTATCACAAAAGATAATTGTTTCCGTGTGCGAGGGGAGGGAAGTGGAGCACGTGAGGGAGGGAGAGAAGAACTTGAGAATATCCTCCCTGTGCCTTTGGCCTGCGCCTGACTCTGGAGCTAAGCTCTCTCTGAGGAGAAGGTCAACACCGAGTTCAACTTTTCACCTCAGCAGCCTGGGAGAACACACGGAGGATCACACCAAGGTGCGCTGCACAATCCTCTGGCTTTCACTGCACACACACACACAGATTTGTTCAAAGGCACAAGAATAAAAATGACAACAAGGCAGGAAGCACTCACACTGTTGTGTTCGCAAAACTAATAAGAAATATATGAAACAAGCCAAATACTGTATTTGAATTTAATTCTTTTTAGTCCAAGCCTGATTATTAGATCATTTGCAAATTATATTTGGAACAACTGAAATTAATGTAACCTGTATACGGCTGCTTGTCCTGAGCCTGGTTCTGATAGAGCAGGGCTATTCAACTGGTGACCCGCGGACCATATCCGGCCCGCAGGTGACTTCAATCTGGCCCACTTCATTAAAAAAAAAAAAAAGGGGGAGAAAAAATTAAGAAAAAATATATAATTTTTAAAATTTATTATTGGGGGTTCTGTGTTTGGGTTTTGGGTTCTTGCATTTATGATTCAACACAATAAAATAAACAAATTTTAAAGGCAACAAATCATTGTAACCCCCCGAGCTGTTGGCTTTCAGAAACTGTGGCCCCCCTGAGCAGTTTTGTTGAACAGCCCTGTGCTGGAGGTTTCTTCCTGTTAAAAAGGAGCTTTTCCTTTCCACTGTTGCCTTTGTGTTTGCTCAGGACGGGAGACTGCGATGAAGTTAAGATTCAACGAGTCCGCTGGCTTCCTCAGAGAGAGAACTTTTCTAATTGTCCTGTCTGTGAACGCTTCTGTTCAGTGCTCTGAGACAACTTTGTTGTGAACTGACGACGCTGTGTAAATAAAACTGAATTGAACTGGATTAATAAAACGTGTGTGCAGAACATTGATGATGAAATACACTTTGAGGAATCATCCGGAGCTGCAATGAACTTGAGATACAGTGTCAGTGATGGTCAGGTGTCACTGATCAGACAGACAGACAGACAGACAGACAGACAGACAGACAGGAAGGCGGCCAGCTGGCGTCAGCAGCCACACGCCTGTCACGACACACGCACGCCAAGAGGCTGCATACCGCAGCACCCACTGCGTTCACACAATGAGCACTCAGTCCCGACATCACGCACCAGCGGCAGCAGCAATGTGAAATATTCTCACAGGAACAAAAGGTAGAGAGACATGCGGGAAGGAGGGAGGACCTGGAGGAAAAGATGGAGGACAGAGTTAAAAAAAAAAAGTCAAGTCAGACACGTCACCGCATGAGAGGTTTACATCCTCATGACGCAAAGTTCAAGGGTCATTTTAGCTGCAAATACAAAGAACATTTATGCAACAAATAAAAAAAAGCATTAAAATGTACTGCTGTATTAAAAGTTATAACTGAAACAATAATTATAGTTATTAATCACAATAAAACAACTTTTTAATCACTTTACTACTTTTAAGTTGGTTATTGTCAGAGAAGCACAGCATAATGAGAATCAGTGCTTCTGAAGAACCCATGATTCACAGTACTGTGCAAAAGTTTTAAACAACTCATGCATTTCTTACATTTACAGTATTTTGTTTTCCAGCAGGTAGACCTTCTTCTTTTAAGCTGGTCTTAAACAATAGTTCTTAAAGACTTCTTCTGAAGGTCTTGCAAGCATTTTATTTGAACTGCTTTCATGTGACCAATTTCTTCTTCAGTCTTTTCTTCTGATCATCAAAGCATCTTGTGGTGTGTGATTTAAAACAAAACGAGAGAGTGTGCGCTCCTAAATCGACTGTTTAAATGAGCAGTATTTTAAAGTCATGTTAACAAAAAAAGATTCATATTAAAATCCCAACACAGGATCAGAAAAATGCATCATCCTTCAGCTGCCACAAAGACAAACTGAGTGTCGACACAGTCGGTTCATGCATTGACTTTACAAATCTAAATGATTCATAATTAATTCTATTTTGAAAATGTTCAGAAACAGCAGTGAATTTTTATTTTATTTTATTTTTTAAAGAAACAAGATCTACAGAAAGTGTGAAAATGTTGTCAGAAAGCATAAATAAAGATGAATCATGACCACTTAAAAAAAATAAAAGCCTGGTTTACTGGAAGAAAAAATATTTAAAAAGCATCTGTTGCTCAAGACCTTTGCACACATTTTTCAAGAATACATTTTAATAATAAAAACACAAAATAAGAAGTTTAATTATCATTTCAGATGTGAAGATCAAAGTTTTAATTTGGTCAGCTGCTAAAGGATTTTTGTAGAGCTACTCAAGCTAACTAAAATAAAATTTAATTACTTTAGATGAAGTTGACATTTCGTTTTGTTGATGCTGTTTTATGAAAACCTACTGAAACGTCAGGACGAAACTCAGTACAGTATTTGATGCAGACTGAGAAATCAGGATGTTCTGCAGATGTTTCACAGCTCTCTTCTGCCATCTGGTGGTAGGATGGAGGACTTGCACCTTTATTCTGTTTTTAAAAAAAAACAACCACTCTGCAGGTTCAGGGATGTTTCTAAACTTTTAGAGACTTGGAGAACGAGCAGCAGAGACAGTAATATTAGCCATGTGTGAAGAAGTTACCTTTTTTCCTACAGAGTCCAGAGAGGCCCTCTGAAGCCGCTGCTGACACCCTGATCCTGAGCACATCTGGTGTTACTCAGCAAAGCTTGGAAAAACACTGTGCACAAAGAGACAGATGCACACAGGCAAACACATCTGCAGGGATCCCCATCACAAAATCCCTCTCAACTCCTGAACTTCCGACATAACTGGGGTCAAAACATTTGCCGTGTACACACACACGCACACATGCACACATCACAAAACTAACCCAACATGTAAAAGACACACATGCAGTGAGCTGCAAAATGAAACAAAAGTCCAAGGGAATTTAATAAAAGAATAATAAAATACACTCTGGTCACAGATTTTGTTCTGAACAGTTGCAGATTAAACCCCCACAGATCAAAAGTTTAGCTGAAATGTTTCTTTTAGATGGATATTATTTTACATACAAGTGATGATAACAGGCATCACTACTCCAAGAGACAAAATAAATTAACCACAGGCGCACGACAACTTAATATTTTGTATTTATGTTATACTGTAATTGTTGCTGTAAATACTGTATTTTAAATAACTTTTTACCATCTTTTTTGGTTTAACCCACATTGATGCCTTTATTTTAGGCAGTAAAGAGAAAAAAAATCTTTAGAAACACGGCCAGATGTTTCATAAGCTGTCCTGATTTTGATAAAACTTGACACATCCTCATGAGTTTGAACTTCTGAACATGCCGAGCTCTTAACTATGACTTAAATACATAACGTTTTTGTATCAGAAAGACAGAAAAGGGTGATTTCTTTAATAGTATGTGCAATAACACAAGGCTAAGAACAGAGAGGGAAACTGCTTTTGTTTTGTGTATTTAAGTGGTCGTACAACTCAGTTCGTATGTTTTCACTTTTTTTGCAAACAAAAAAACAACCAACTACTTATTCAATGTCTTTTCTTCTGAGAGAATATCAGTTGAGTCCAGTGGAAACCACGCGTGACCCTGAGTTGCACATATGTTGTTGAAAGTAGACGACTGGGCTCGCCTCATGTCTGGATGATGCACCACCGGCACCTCTCTCTGACCTTTAACCTCAGCTCCCATTAAAACAAGACAATGTTTGAAAAGTTGTATCTATTGCAAAAATAACTGTCCTGCTTTGGTATAAAAGGTAACGGTATGGTCAAATGTGTCCACTTTACCATAAAACCCAGGTTGAAAGGTACCGGTGACCGTTCTGCACACTGGAACATGTCAACTCCCATCGTCAGCCAGCTTCTTTTAAAGAAAGAACATTAATTCAATTTTTGTTTAAAATCATTTATTTACACCTTTTGTCTTCATGATCTTCCGTTAGCGTCTGTCTGTGCACAATATCATTCAAAAAGTTATGACCGGATGTTCATGAAATGTTGAGGTTGTCACAAAGAACACATTTTTGGTGGTGATCTCCGTCTGGATCCAGGAACTTTCTCAAGGGTTCTTGTCTGTCTGTGCACAAGATGGAACTGCACGAGTGACTCTCTTGGAGGAGGTGTGGAGGTGTGTTTATCTTCAGCTTTCTGGCCAACAGCTGAAGGGTTTAAGCCAACATAAATAGGTACAGTATTTTGAACTCCAGTCGAAAAGAAAGTAAGCCCTCAGCATGATGCTGCCACCACCATGTTTCACCATGAGTATACTATTCTTCAGCTAATTCACAGGCTTGTTCCTGTGACTTTTGGAATTGTGGTCAGAAAATGAAACTTCAGCTTGATCAAACTATTTGTTTTTCTTCTTCTTTCGGCTGCGCCCGTCTTCAGGGGTCGCCACAGAGAGTTGCACGATAACTTGGCATTTATTTTTACGCCGGATGCCCTTCCTGATGCAACTACAGACCACCGAGCTACCACAGCTCTCTGTGTGGAGCAGAGGGTTGCTATCTAGGGTGCCCTGGGGAGCAGATGCCTTGCTCAAGGGCCCAGAGTGGGGCAAATAAGGGTGGAGGCAGGTGTGAGTGCTTCATCTGTCCCACCCACATTTTGATAATGTTGGTAGCGGGAGTTGGACCAACAATCTTCCGATCACAGGCCCACCTTCTTTAACCTCTGCACCACTCCATCTTGAAACTATAGTAAGTAATTATCTTTTTCTTGTTACTTTAATAAAGACAACAGCTTGTCACCACCAGTGGGACTTTTATTGCATCATTCCCCTAATGTTTGAAATGAGACATCTATGAGACACACCAAACTTAATGTAAGTCTTTTTTAATGACAGAATTGAAAATGTATGAATCGATCTTGGATGGATTTGTGAAAACTGAGTTGCAAGACGTATGACCACTGAGAATATTTCTCAATATGTCTGACCATTTATTCCCATAAATCATTATCCCAGAATTATGATGAAAACCTTCTTTTCTTCTGCTGGATGAGTATTACAGTACATATTTGAGGTTGAAAGTACCTTTAGATTTGTAACAATTTGAGTTTGATCACTTCAAAATGGATGCACAGCTCGTTTTTAAACTGTTGTAAAAAGGCTCGTCACGATGTAGTCTCTTGCATCTCCGTCAACGAGGCCGTATCCGTTGTTGTGAATGAACCAGCAGGGAACGTTTTCACCGTTCTTCACATCCGCCCTGAAGTCTCTCTGCCAGCCTCTGGAGATCCAAGAAGTCATGATGACTCCATCAGCCACTCACACACATGAATCTGAGACACACACACACACACACGAAGCAGTTCACGTACCTGGTCACATTGAGCTCGTGCCCCTTTACATACATGGTGGCGTCTGGTTTCTCTGGGGTCTCTCCCAGTCGCAGTTCTGTCACTTCATAATCAATCCCATGATAAAACTGACCTGAAGGATGATTTAGAGCACATTAGATCTGTGGGTTGTAAAGTAATGCAGGAATTACCTAAATTAAATCTTAGAAAATTAAAGCATCCTTTATTTTCCTTCAATTAGAAAACAAAACACTGTTTTGTTTCATGTTGTACCTAGCAGCCCATGAACTCTAGGAGACAGGAGATGAGTGTCCAGGGTGTAGAAGCCCAGGTAGTCCCGGTGGTACGGGTGCTTCTTCCAAACCTTGTGCAGCAAAATAACAAACTTGACCGAGTCCTTCAGAGTTACTGTTAGACTACGATCCTTGGTCACCAGGAGGTCCATACTGTAAGAGACAGTTTTAGGGTTTAAAATAACTTGTATTCATACTTATTTAGATTTATCATATGATACTATTCAAGTTTTCCTTTTGTTTTTTTTTATGGTTAAAAAAAAAGGTTCTAAGTTTGTTTTGCAGTGGAGGGAATGGTAGATTAATTTTGTGCATACTCTGAAACAAGCAACATGGAATAAAAATATAATAGGCTTTGAATAAAATGGTATGTGAAGCTGATGGTTAAAGTGGTGAGTAAAACAATTTAAATAAAGATACATTATAGCAGAGTATGAATCTTTAAAACGTCAAAATCAGTTGTGTCAAATTTACCACCCACTTCTCTCACTTCTTTCCACTGTTGTCATTTTGTGGCAGCAAAGATAATTTTTTAACTGTTGTAAAGTGTTTGGAATAGTTTTAGTTAAAGGCAATAGTGGTAGTGCTTTATCCTGTTTTGATGTTCAGCAAGATAATACATAGAATTCTTTACTTGGGCCCTTTAAGAGAAGCGGTGTCGGACCACAGCAGCTCGACCTTGTTGCTATCCTGATACACTGAAATGTCCTGAGTGGTCACTTCCAGCTTCACCCCTAAAGTCTGGTGAACGATGCCAAATTTCCAAAAATAGGTGTTGATTTTCCCATCAGGAGGAATCATCTTGTCTCCAACGACCTCTCCATTGACCAGAATGCCTGAGAAAACGTTGTTGGAATTGGTTTATACATCACGTGAGAGCTACATACCAAGTGGTAAAAACACTATATTCATTCTTCAGTCTCCATAAGTATATACTGAGAAGAACTGAATTCTGGGTCAGGGCAGACCTGAGTTTGGGTCTCTGACCAGGTTGAAGATGGTTCCTGGTTGGTCATTGATGTTGAAGCACAGAGCATCGTCTTTATCAGGAAGCTCAATCATAAAATGGGGATCTCCATCCACTGCAGGTAACAAAAACACACAATAGATACAAACAGGCACTATACATGATGTCCACAACACGTGCACCACAATGAACTAAACAACAGGAGACATTAAAAATGTAACGCTGTGCTGGACTACTACTAAAACAGACATGAACTATATACTCACCATAATAGGATGGAGCCCTTGCATAGTGCACTGTAGGCATGTATTGGTATGATGACCCCAGGTAGCTAGCTACAATAAAATAAAATAAATAAATGCATAAAAAACAAGCAAAACCCAACAAATAAAAGTAATTTTATTCCTCACTGCATTTTGCATGTATCGTACAAAATGGCTGCCTTACCCACTGGTCTATATTTTTCTGCTTGCTGTCTTTGTTCTGTTTAAAACAATAACAATAACTTGAAACATTTTAAAAATGGAATGCAGAAAACATTAATCCATCAGCCCACTCTGCTGGTGAATGTGAATACCATAGAGAAAAACGTAGAGATTTATGGAGATAACCTGCACTCCGTCACATAATAAAGCCTTTTCCATGCTTTACCCTCAGTGAGTTTGTCAGCGATGAGAGGGCTCTCTGTTCCATCCTCGGTTTCAGGCTTGGTGACCACCATAGAGGTGAGGGGGGTGACAAAGCTGTACAGCAGAGACATTTCCAGGGCCTTTGCTGTGGCATTGGCCTTCTCATCTGATCCACCACTCTTACTGTGACAAGAAAAAAATACATCTGTTGCCACAATTGTACCAAACAGAAGAAAAAAAGAACACACTAAACATATCTCATTAGCTTCCTACCTAGATGTGAGATATGCAAAGTAATTTCTCCCATAAGTTCTGAATCTGCATCTCTTCCTGGGAGGACATGTTTGAAATACCTTCTATAGAGGCATATAGAATGCCTATTACAAACTCCCAAACCACCTCAACTAGTTCCTTTTGATACAGAGGAGCAGCAACTCTACTCATTTTTTTCTTTAAGCTTTATTTCATGAAGAAAATCCCATTGAGATTAAAAATCTATTTTTGCAAGAGAATCCTGACCACTCTAAGCTTCATTCATTCAGCTGAACTCTTTAATCAAACCTTATGGGTGAACTTGATCAGTTCATTTCAGCTACTTATAGTGATGCCATTTTTTTTAATCCATACTACGTACAAAGTAATTGAGCATGACCATAGACAGATCAATTGATAAACTGAGAGCTGTGCCTTTTTGCTCGGTGTACTCTTCATTATGACAGATCGGTACTGTGACCACATGATTGCAGACACATTCCCAGACCCCCTAATAATCTCTTGGGTCCCTCTACATTCACTTGTGTCAAGCGCCTCAGATACTTGAACTGTTCCACCTGGGACAGTGGTTTGTTCTCAATCTAGAGTTGACAATCCGCCCTTTCCTGGTTGAGGACCATGGCCTCAAATTGGCATGTTTGAACTATCATCAGTCCGACTTTTTACCAGTAATGTGGAACATTGATGACCATTTTGGTTACAGTGCATTGAACGTTCCTTCACAGGGTTTACACAACCTGATCCCTCTGAAGTACCTCACAGTAGATCACGAGAGACAAAACTTTAAAGCAACAGTGCACATTAAAACTTGTTTAGCAAATTCTCTTCTTCAAATACACTTTGTGATGTTCAAAGTGGCGCAGAGCACCAGAGGAGCTGTCACCTCACAGTGAGAAGATCGCAGGAGTGGGTGAGGGTGTATATAATTGTCTTTATGTGTCACTGACACCTGTTCATATCCTGCTCACACGTGACTGCTGGAGTTAGACACCAGCTCCCCCACAACGGGAGAAAAGGGTAAAGAGGATGGATGGATGGATGGATGGATGGATGGAAGGATAACAAGCTGGTCCAGTGTTCCAAAACTATGATGCAAACTAAATTGCTTTCTCTGAATCTAATGTTTGATCATAACCCTGAATATTACACAACTAACATGTTTTTTTCTAAACTGTACTGCCAAGACATGCTGTATCATGACAGAGTCATTATTGCAACATACTTATTTCAATGAGTGGATTTAGGTATAATTGACCTCTTCTCCAGTAATTGTTGAATGGTGAGGTAGGCCCACAGACGCTCAGTGAAATCTCCAAAGATGTAACTCTCATCTGGGTACAGCACGCTCCAATCAACAATCGCGGCCTGACCCTGCTCCCTGAAGTCCTCTTCAAACTACAGAAATAAAGATAAAAATAACCATTATCCAAAAACAAAATCATAGACACCAACAGCTTGAAAGGTCTCTATGTGTGAGATGTTTCCTTTTTCTCACCCCCTGGCCAAGCACTTCCACCAGGAAGTTATCCAGGTCGTTGTCAGTCAGACGACCAGCCACCACAATCTCTGAGCCATTAAACAACTGACTGAAGTGATTGGTGGTCACAGACTCCACGGCATTGTCTGGATACTGCAGGTCCACCTCCAGGAGCAGTGGGCTGGCCACTTCCTCATA
>JARVLU010001354.1:8978845-8989241 GCA_031762415.1 Simpsonichthys santanae
TTAATACGGCCGTTCGAAGTTGTTTTACATTGAAAAAACGTGTTTAAAAAGACGTTTTTGATCGCGGTTTTACTTCCGGTTTACTTCCTGGTTCGGCGCGCGTTCGGCTCCGAGTTACGGCAGAATCGACCTACGAATGGTTCTTAGGTCCGGAACCCGTTCGTAACTCGGGGTATTTATAGATTTTTTATTATTATTTCCAATTAAGTTTATGTGGCAATCATGTCCCACTGGTAATGACTACCAGTAACTAATTTAGTTTCCTTTGTTATAAATGGTAGAGCTGTGATACCAAAAAGCAAAGTAAATAGAAATTCTGCTTTTAACACCATGCAATGTAACACTGATGAATGAAACAATTCTCATTTGTTTGTAGGCTTTTCTTCCTCTCTGATGTTGAGCTTTTGGAGCTTCTGTTCCGCACCAAAGATCCTACTGCTGTTCAGTCACATCTGCACAAATGTTTTGAGAACATTGCAGAGGTTTGCTTCAGCTGTTTGATTTTCAAGTACCTTTTTTATATAAATGTGTATCAGGAACAGTTTTTTCAGCACACAACTAATGCCTGTTGGTTCTTAGCTTCAGTTTCAGTCAGACCTACAGATCACACACATGTGCTCTGGAGATGGGGAGGAGGTAAAACTATTCCTGCCAGTGTGGCCAAATGGGAATGTGGAGGAGTGGCTTACAGACTTGGAAAAGTCAATGAAAGCCACTTTGAGGGATAACATTGATCACTCTCTTAAAGGCCACTCAGAAGTAACTTAACCTGACTTTTACTGCCTTGGTTATCCTTTCTGTTATTGAACAGCTTGCATTCACCATACAAAGTTAAAGCTGAAGATTTGTATGTGCTCTTTTAATCCACAGAAACCTCAAGTAGAGTGGATGATATCATGGCCTGGTCAAGTGGTGATAGTTGGCTCTCAGGTTTTCTGGACTGCTGAAGTGTCTAAGGCTTTGGCAAAAGGAGACCTGGCTAATCATCTTTATCCCAAACTACAGACTCAGGTGTGCACTTTGAGACTGTCGGAACTAAAACCTACAAAATTTAAGCTTATTATAACTATTATAAATTTTCAAAAACAGATTCTAAAATGTATAGCTCACATTTGTAACAGACCATGGTGCACACTTGATCATAATATTTACTGACATTAATAATGATTTGTCTTCTGTTTGTGAAGCTTGAGGACATTGTGCAGCTGATGAGAGGACCACTCTCTAGGACACAACAGGCTGTGCTCTCTTCCCTCATTGTGACTGAGGTGTATTCTAAAGATGTAGTTGCAAAACTGCTGGAGCAGAAAGTTTCCAGTGTCAACGACTTTGAATGGGTTACCCAACTCAAGTAACCAATTACTTTCCATTATTTTTCAACAACTTGACCTTACTGTCTTCAATACGAAGCAGCCCTGCATCAATCTGTTACTGTTTGCAGATATTACTGGAATAATGAAGACTTGTATATTTGTGCACTGACTGCAGAGTTATTGTATGGATATGAATATCTTGGTAACTCTGGTCGTCTGGTTATCACCCCACTCACTAACAGGTAGTCATTAAGTCGGATAACTTTTTAAGTGATTTTGACAAAACACAAATTATTACAACTAAAACCTATGCTTGGCTCTTTCAGATGCTACCTAACTCTGACAGCTGGTCTAAACCTAAAGTTTGGGGGTGCACTTGCAGGCCCATCAGGGACAGGAAAGACAGAAACCATTAAAGATCTTGGGAAGGTTTTGGCCATGCACATGGTAGTTTTTAACTGCTCTGATCGTCTCGACTCCAGCATAGTGGGCAAGTTTCTCAAAGGACTGGCCAGGTAACTTATAGGAAAAAATGGCAGGTTTTATTTTTAAATGTCACAGCACGTCATCAAATGTAGAAAATGTCTTGTCTTACACTTTGCAGCTCAGGCGCCTGGGTTTGCTTTAACAATATTGTTCACATTGATGTGGAAGTCTTGTCTGTGATGGCACAACAGATCTTCTCAATACAAAAGGCCCAGCAGCAACAGGTGGAAACTGCATTTAGTGATTACCTCTTGTTCCTGTTGTCCTTGAGCTGTGTGTACTGATTTTAAAGATTTATTTTTCTAGTTTACTCAGTTTTTAACTGCTACAGTTTGAGATTAAAAGTTTCAGTGAAAATGTTTTTATTTAAGCTAAGTGAAAAAAATAGCTCTAATAAGGCTTGTTTATTTTCAGGCTGTGCGTTTTGTATTTGAGGGAGTGGAGATCCCCTTAGACCCTTCTTGTGCTGTGTTCATCACCATGAATCCTGATTTCACTGGTTGCATTAAAATGCCCGACAATCTCAAGGTTTGAAACATTGATTTAAAATCAAGTAACTGCCCAGTAATTAAAGTAATGAAGTAGAGAAGATTTACCAATTGAAATAATAACTGTCTACTTCTACAGACCTTGTTCCGTCCTGTTGCCATGATGGTTCCTGACTCTGCGATGATATCTGAGATCTCCTTGTTCTCATTAGGCTTCAGTGACGCCAAAGTCTTAGCCAAGAAAATTGTTGCAATTTTCAGGTTCGCCTCTGAACAACTTAGCTTTCAGGTATGAATTACCAGGCAGTCTGAATTTACTTTTAACTTAGTGAAACTAAAAGATTAACTTCTTTTTCTTTTTTCATGTGAAGGACCATTATGATTTCAGCATCAGAACTGTGAAAACAGTGATCTCACTTGCTGGAAACTTAAGGAGAGAACATCCAAACTTGAAAGAAGTGATGTATTTTCCTTTTGAATAGATCAAAAGTTTCTAAATAAAGCCATACTTAGTGTGATAATTGTTAAATGTATTTTAAAATACCCTAAACTCTTTATTCTTAAAACTCTTTATTCTTCTTTAACCTTACTGTTTTCCAGGAGTTGATCTGTCTTCAAGCAATTCATGAAGTCTTTGTCCCCAGGTTTTTACAAAATGACCTGAAGCTCTTCAATTACATTTTGTCTGATCTTTTTCCTAAAACAAAACTCAATCATATCAATAATGACTTGCTTAAAAAATCTCTGCATAATGTCTGCAACACAAAGAACCTCAAGGATGTGGAAGGTTTGTGTCTCTGCTGAGAAAAAAAAAGATTATGATTGCGTTTGTATGTTTGGACAGAAACTGTAACTGATTAATTTTAATTACAGGGTTTATAAATAAGTGTATTCAGCTGTATGAAACAACTGTCATGAGACATGGCCTGATGTTGGTGGGACCTCCTGGATCAGGAAAAACAAAGGTGAATCAATGACACGTCACTGTCATGTTTACATTTTAACAAGCATTTTTGATTTGTATTGTAGAGTCAATAGCTGCCTCTACTTTATTTATTCATTTATATGAACACTTTGTATTTAGTGCTACGAGGTACTTGGTGCAGCACTAACAGCTCTGAAGGGCCAGCCTTCTGTGAGAAGTGATGTTTATGAAGCTGTTCAGATTGATGTCCTCAATCCAAAGTCTCTCACAGTGCGACAGCTTTATGGGGACTATGATGCTCAAACACATCTGTGGTAAGAAATTATTTTTATACATAATCTATGCAGTAAAATAATATCTGTTTTCAATCATGCAGGACAGAGGGTGTACTCTCAGCCCTTCTACGTGAAGGAGCAGCATCTGTAGACAAAAAGAAGAGGTGGTATATGTTTGATGGGCCTGTGGATCCTGTGTGGATTGAGGACATGAACTCTGTGCTGGATGACAACAAAAAATTGTGCCTTCCCTCGGGGGAAATCATCAAGTTTACAGACGTAAGATGGGTTTTAGATGTTCCGTTATGTACTTTTCCCTCATCTGTTTTCATTCAGACATGCTGTGCCTTTCTCCTATAGGAGATGACGGTGATGTTTGAGGTGGAGGACTTGGCGATGGCATCTCCAGCTACGGTGTCCTGCTGTGGTGTAGTTTACTTAGAGTCCAATACTTTGGGTCTCGCAGCTTTGACCGAGTGTTGGCTGAAGCAGGTCCCCGAGGCCCTGAAACCATACACAGAGCAACTGAACAGCCTGTTTACCAGGTTCCTAGAGGTGAGAGAAGACTCAGTATGACTTGGACCTGCAGGTAGTATTAGAAGATTTCATTACAAGACCAAATAATATTATAGCTTATTTAATTTTGTTGTCCTCATGTTTGTTTGTTTTTGACAGAACTCTATCACATTTGTGCGCACATCAGTGAAGGAAGTTATCCCATCTTTGGACAGCAACCTAACCAGTAGTCTGCTTAAACTTATGGAGTGCTTTTTCTGTTCTTACGCCATTAAAGAGGTTTGTGAAACAGCCCTCTAGGCTCAGAATAACCAAACAACTTTAAAACTGATAGACATTTCAACTGTGGATGCCAAATGTTAATACCTATGTAAACAAGGTTTTGGGCAGTCCTAAAAATATAAAGATATTTAATGTTATTAAGATGGGGGAGTGGTGGCGCATAGGTTAGAGACGGTGGGCCTGTGATCGGAAGATCGCCGGTTCAAGCCCCAATACTGACAACATCAAAAATGTGGGTGGAAAAAGGTGAAACACCTGCTTCCACCCTCATTCGCCCCACCTTGGGCCCCTGAGCAAGGCCCTCAACCCCCACCATCTGCTCCCAAACAGGTCTCTTTTGAAAATGAGTTCTCATGGCTCACTGAGACTACCTGTATAAATAAAGGTTAAATGAAAAAAAAAAATATTCAGCACATTTTATGTGTTTACTTTATGTATGTATGCAGAAAATACTTCGCTATAAAAAAGCAGTTATTTTTTTTTTTTGTTTGTTTGTTTTTTTGGTTACATATACTGTACAGTAATTTATTTGCATTCATGTTACTTGATCACTCAAAAACAGTTTTGAACAACAGTGTCAAGATTAAAATGCCAACAGTCACTGAACGCTGCTGATCTGCATTGAACTGTGTTAACGTGTGAATGTTGTCTTTGTTCTGTAGCGTGAGATTCAACCACCTCAAAAGGAACTGGATCATCTTAAGGAGCTGATAGAACCCTGGTTCTTTTTTTCATTGGTGTGGAGCGTTGGAGCCACAGGAGATGCAGCAAGCCGCCAGCAATTTAGTGTCTGGCTTCAAAACAAGATGGCAGAAGAACAGGTCAGGTTTCAATGAGTGCTTAAGAACCTTTACTTAAATTTGAGTTTAATATAATTTTCACTGAAACTGTCAATAGCAGAATTATATTCATATGAATATGTTAAATATTTTCCTTTCAGATTAAGTTGTGTTTCCCAGTGGAAGGCCTGGTGTATGATTACAGGCTTGATGATGCATGGATCACTAATATGGATAATAAAGAGGATGAAAGACAAGTAAATAATTATGTTTAAATGTTAAGATTATAGATGGACTTCTGTCAGGAGTACACCTTAGCTCAAAAACTTTAATTATTTTGCCTGTGCTGTAGATACAGTGGGTCAGTTGGATGAAGAAGCCAGAAAGTTTTACCATGCCTCCAAAAAGAAATATCACAGACATATTTGTTCTAACTGCCGACACAGTGAGAATGTCTTTCCTAATGGATTTACTTTTGACCAATAAGAAACCTGTAAGTATCTCATGAATAATTTGTACTGGGGTCAAAATATTTTGGTTAACATGGTTAACGATGAACTCAGAACATAACAAGACACTTTGAGGACCTGTTGTATTATTTTTCTTTATTCTGTTGTTATAAAGATGCTTTTTTTTTAACTTTGTGTTTGTGATTCAGATGATTTGTGTAGGGCCGACTGGAGCAGGAAAGACACGTACTATAACAGACAAGTTGCTGAGGAACATGCCTGCCGAATACATCACACATGTTCTCATGTTCTCTGCCTGCATGTCGGCCAGTCAAGCTCAAGATTACATTGAGAGCAAATTAAACAAAAGGTACACTTTATATTGTCTCAGTAAGATCTGAAGCTTCATATAGAAAGATCCCTAAAACTTATTTAAAGACCCTTTTTCCAAAAACTGGAAGATTCTTTGAAAATTCTAACATAGATTATCTTTACCTTACCTATTCACTAAAACCTTAAAGTCTTAAGCTTAAGAAGCTATATAGAAAACCTGATTTAATATCCATAAATTTAACTTTTATCTAAATGGGCACAAAACACAAGCAGTTACCTTACTGTATGCACTTTGTTTAACTAAGGCTCATGTTTGTCTGTTAGGCGGAAAGGTGTGCTTGGACCTCCTCTGGGGAAGCACTTTGTCTTTTTCATTGACGATCTAAACACACCTGTGTTAGAAACATATGGTGCTCAGCCTTCTGTGGAACTGCTGAGGCAATGGATGGACCATAAAGGCTGGTATGACAGGAAGCAAACAGGTGAGAACACGCAAACCTGATTTATTCTTCTAACACCGTTGTGCTAGTCATTGCTTAGCAAAACATTTGATTTAAATTGAATCCATTTTCACACTGTTTAGCTCTTTTTTACAACATGGATCATGTACATTATGTTGTGTGGTTATTTCTTGTGTCATAAATGTTGTAAAAGGTGAGGATTTCCTTTGTGTTTTGACACTCTCCACAGGGACTTTCAATCACCTAGTGGACATAAATTTTGCTTGTGCCATGGGAACCCCAGGAGGAGTCAAAAACAGCATTACTCAGCGCTTCACCCGTCATTTTAACATCCTTTCCTTCACTGATATGGAGGACACTAGCAAAAAAACTATTTTTTCAACTATTCTTGGAAGTTGTATGGGTAAGCCAAGGCTGTCTGTTTTCTTGAATTTAAATATTGTTTTGATGGCAGAATAAGAGTATAAATAGTAATAATAGTAATACATATTGTATGTTTGATTGTAGAATTAACTCAACAAGCTTCTGTGTGAATATTTGCAGATCAGAAGTTTTGCAAAGCTTTAAAAAAATATTTGTGGAACACAAATTATTATTATTATTTATTTATTTTTGTTAAATGAATTCATTCACCTGCATGTTTCTAATTTTTAATGAAATTTTAACTAATAAAAAGAAAGAAATCAAAAGTTTCTCTTTTACATGTGTCGATATTTTGTAGTGTTTTGATGGTGTTGATCTCTTTGTTTGCTTGTGTTTTTAAGAACTTGTGCCAGCACTCCAGCCACTGAAAATGTCTCTTGTTAATGCCACTATACAAACCTACAACAGTGTTACCTCACATCTTTTACCAACTCCAGCCAAGTGCCATTACACCTTTAACCTCAAAACCCTATGTAAGGTTTTCCAGGGCATCCTCATGGCTGAGACATACATGATAAAGGTATTTATAAAATAAATCAAAAGTAAACATTATCTTACAACCAGCATAACCCTGAATATGTAATGCCTGTAATGCCACTTTAATTGGTGATATATGACTTTATCTGTGCTGCTGATTTCTTACCTTAAGCTGCTGTATTCATACTTGCTCACAACAGACTCATGTTCAGGCTGCTGTTTAATACACCATATTATATTACATTATTATTGTTTAGCATATATCTTAGATCCTTGTATACTGTTTCTTTTTATACTTTATATTTTTGCTATTTTTGGGTGTAACTGGGAACTTGAGCGCATAATTTCATTCCACCTCATGCACCACCTGTGATGAAATGACAATAAAGAACCTTGAATCTTGGATCTTGAATATGCATACATTTACACTACAGCTTCATTTGAAAAACTTATATGTTTGGATTTTTAAAAAATGAAAACAACTTTTTTTAACACAACACAATTCTAAACGTAAAGTGAATTTATTGTCTCTTGTGTGTAGGATAAGTCAGAGCTGCTGCGGCTGTGGTACCATGAAAGTTGCCGGGTTTTCCAGGATAGTCTGGTGTGTGCAGAGGATAGAGACTGGTTTAACGGGCTCCTCAAAGACCACATTCAAGAGTTTGACTGTTCCTTTGAAGAAGTTGTTCCCTGTCATCCTGTTTTGTACGGAGATTTCATGTATCCTGACAAAGTCTATGCATACATAGAAGACAAAGAAAATGTGAGTCTTGCCAGCCAGTATTGTCATGGCATATTTTCTTTATGGTTAGGTATGCTTTTTTGTAGCACATAAAGTGCATGAACAGTAGTGTGCTTTGTGAGAAATGTTCTTTTAATGTTTTTTTTTTTTTCCTGCTTGCTTGTTTTTTTTTTTTTTTTTCCTCAGTCTGAAGTACCAGTAGGTGTTTGTATTCATCCTGATGTTAGATTTCTTCTTTTTTTTTTTTTAATCTAGCTGGAAAAGGTTTTGAAGAAATACTTGGAAGAATACAATCAGGGTAGCAGGGCCAATATGCAACTGGTGTTTTTCATGGATGCCATTGAACACGTGTGCCGGATCAGTCGGATCTTGCGCCAGCCTCAGGGCAATGCCTTGTTGCTTGGAGTGAGTGGCAGTGGGCGCCAGTCTCTCACTAAACTTGCTTCATACATGTGAGATTTGAGCAGGTTTTTATTTTTCAGTGCCAACAGGAGAAGTCATATTTACCTCAAGCTATAAATAAGCTAGTTGTGTAAGAATTTAACAGAGTGTAGAGACTGAATACTACTTTTTAACATTCACTTTTAGAATATACATAATCCACTGTTAATATGACAAAACATGCAGAACTACCTGCATGGTCCAGTGAACCCGTGGCCCATCTTCATAATGCATTTGTCTATATTTAGGGCTGGATATAAGTGTTTCCAGATTGAGTCGTCCACGAACTACGGTCAAACCGAGTGGAGAAAGGATGTTAAAGATATCCTCCTCAGTGCTGGTCTTCAGGACCAGAAGATCACCTTCCTCTTTGATGAAACACAGGTATACAGCAGGACCATTTTACCATCTGCTGCTGTGTTTTTATTAACAGTATTACTGCCTTACACATTTCCAATACAGTAAATTTGAGATACTGTGAAGGAATTGTTTAAGATCTCTATTGTTTACTCATTGTTCAATCATCAGATTAAGACTGAGTCATTTCTGGAGGATATAAATCACATTTTGATGAGTGGAGGTGTTCCCAGCCTGTATTCAGCAGATGAACAGGAGCAGATCTTTGCAGCAATGAGGACAGTAGTACAACATGAGGGCCAACAGGCAACAGAATCAAGTTTTATGGCTGCATATACCAGGAGAGTCCACAGCAATCTTCATATTGTACTCTGCATGAGGTTAGTTTAAACAATATTTAGGTTTTTCTTATTCTGCGGTTTGGCTTTGTCAAGATTTTCAGTGTCATTTTTCTCTTTTTAAAATTTATTTAGTCCTAATGGGGAACCATTTCGTGCACGACTGAGGCAATTCCCTTCACTGGTAACATGTTGTACGATTGACTGGTTCAGTGTCTGGTCAGAGGAGGCTCTGCTGGTTGTGGCTTCTTCATTTTTAACTGAACTGCCTGAGCTGGCAGTCAGTCCCAGAGCCATGACTGCACTGGTGAGGACTCAATTTGTTGTCACAAAGGTTTTATTTTATTGAGTCGTCGTAATATGCAGGTTACCCAAAACAGCAAGTGCAACAACCTGCTCAAATTATTTTAAATTAAACCAGCCCAAACTGTGCTGTCATGCAACTTTTTATTTGCAGCAGATGTGAAACTCAGATTTTTTATCATTGACATAGAGTAGATGGCAGTCAATTGCTATTGTATATTCTTAGATGCAACCTTTTCTGCTCCTCTTGTGTCATAGTTATTACTCAAACTGTGACTGTGATCACAGCATTGGAACAAAGTGGTGTTATTTTTTAAAAGCTAAATTTTTGAAAAACGTTTTTGATTCTTTCATAATTAAACAGAAAACATGGGATGACTAGAAACAAAAAACAACAAAAAATATTATTGTGCATTTCAAGAATCACAGTCACAATCCTATTTAATTTGTTTCTACAGACACTGGCATGTGTGAAAATTCACCTAACAGTGGCTAAGAAGAGTGAACAATTCCAAGCAGAGCTATCTCGACATAACTATGTCACTCCCTGGAGCTACAATGAACTCCTCAAAGTCTTCTCAGATCTCATTGGTCACAAAAAACAGGAGCTTTGCAGTTCTTCTCAGCTCCTAAAAACTGCTCTCAACAAGGCAAGGACTGGACAGCAATGATGACTTTTCACAAAACTTATGTACCGGTATATTTAATTAGCATTGATTTCATATAAGCAACTGTATGAATACTGAACAACTATTCTGTAGCTTTTTAGCACAACTGAGGAAGTGAGTAAGATGAAAGAAGAGCAGGAGAAGATGAGAACCACTTTGGAGAAGGCTGCTAAGGATGTTGAAGAAACCATGAAGACAATTCAAGTAAGCATTTTTTTTTTTTCATTTTTTCATTTAACCTTAAACCTGGAAAATAGCCATACTGATATAACATATGCTATATGTTACATAGTGGGCTTACTGTATATATAGATGTGCACTTATATATATATATATATAT
>JARVLU010001354.1:9002016-9012491 GCA_031762415.1 Simpsonichthys santanae
ATTCATACTCATCTGCTCACACAGACTCATGTTCGTGCTGCTGTTGTTCGGCGTATTGTTTTTGTACTACTAGTGTTTAGTGTATTAGTGTATTTCTTAGTTCATATCTTAGATCTTATTACTGTTTTTCTTTAACATTTTTACTTTTGTTGGATGTAACTGGGACCCTGTGTACACATTTTCATTTGACCACATGTACCACATGAGGTTCAAATGACAATAAAGAAACCTTGACCTTGACCTTCAGAATAGAAGTCCAATTATTTATTTGTTAACCCCTTTTTTTATTTGTCATCACTTATTCCTATCTATGTCAGTAGCTTGAAGGTCCTGCTCCTGAATAACTGGAATTAAGCAAGACCTTGGTGTATTTGCCTCTTCTGTCAAGCCAAGTCTCAGAAATCTTGGCATTATTTTTGATTCAGCCTTGTCAGTGCAGTGTCATTCTTGTGAATTAATCAGAAACTGCTTTTTTCAATTAAAAAAATATTTCTAGGCTTAAGTTTCTTGTGTCAAAAGCTGAATTAGAGATTATCCATGCTTTTATTACATCTTGTCTAGATTATTGTAATAGTCTTTTCATTTCTTTGACCAAGAATGATCTTGATCGTTTGCAGACAGTTCAGAATGCTTCTGCAAGGCTTTTAACCAACACACGGAAAAGACAGAACATAACACCAGTTTTAATCACTTTACATTCACTACCGGTACATTTTAGAATACATTTTAATATTTTAGTTCTTTCTTTTAGAGCCCTGAGTGGTCAAGCCCCAGCCTATATCGTTGACCTTTTGGAGCCCTACTCCTCTTCTCGCAGCCTCAGATCTTCCAGTCAAAGGCTGTTAATGGTCCCACAGACTCATTTAAGACCAGAGGGGATAAAGCTTTTAAGACTGTGGCCCCCAGACTGTGGAATGTGTTGCCTCTGACTTTGCGCTGCCTTCATTCTCTTGATTCTTTTAAAAAGCAGCTAAAGACACTTTTGTTCAGATTGGCTTCTAATTAATTTTATTTTGTCTTATGTCACACATATGTTGTTTTATCTCTCTTTCTGTTTTATCTTTTGTGTTCTGTAAAGTACTTTGTGATTTCTGGCCTGTTAAAGGTGTTCTATAAATAAAGTTTACTTACCGGTATTTACTTACTGCTCCTGAATTGTGAAAATTTGTCTCCCCCTTCTGACTGTAAAAACAAGTTGCTTATCACATGAACTACCATTGCTTTAATGATAAATATAGAAAATCCTGCACATATTCTCCTCAACTCAAGACTCGTAAATTAAACAATGTTTTCATCCAATTTAGATCCTGGATTTGACCTGACAAAGATTTATGAACGTTTCTGCCTCTCTGCAACTTTATTTGTAATGTTTTATTGATTTATGTATTTTTAAACCTTTATTTTACCAGGAAGAAATCCATTGAGATTATTAATCTCTTTTACAAGGATGTCCTGGACAATATGCAAATACAGCAACACAGTCTTGAAAATTACGCCAATTTATTTCCAAATTAATCCTCTCTGATCCTAAACTAAGTGTACCGGTAAACTACATTAGTCTTCTTTGTTGCTTCACATCTTTTTTCATTGTCAAGTTTATTTATATTGAGGCATTTCATTAACATTTGCTTGTTTTTATTCCCACTATAAACTTAGACCTGCTGCAGGACGGTGCAGGTTACTGCCTGAATGTTGCAGTAGCTTCATTCATCTTTTGCTTCCAAATATCAGTTTGTGGTTGGTATAAAGCCCCTCCCCTCTGGTTCATGTAGCATTGTGTAATATACTTGTGTAATATACACAGCTAAGTAACACTGGAACATGCAAAAACTTGTACTACTACTACTACTTTATTTATAAACAGCTGCAACATGTTGTACATGTAAAGTAAAAAAAACATTTTAACACAAAATACAAAGAATAAAACAATTAAATAATAGGATCAGTAAAAACACTACAACAGTAGTAAAATAAGAAAAAGCAAGTCTCATGTTGTTCTAAAGGCCAGGGAATAAATACAGTAGGCACATAAGACAGATGTACTTGTTTAAATGTAAAAACTGAACTTTTACATTGAACAATAATGTTGTGATGAAGGTTTAGGTTCTTTTGGCTAGTTCTGTTTCAATTCAGTGATTGTCAGATTAATAATTATCCAAACAGTATATAACAGTGGCTTTTGTTTATTTATTTTTTTGCCTCTACAGATTCCAGATTTGTCTGTGATCTTTAAGGAGTCATCCCCCATCAGTCCCATCATTTTCATCCTGTCCTCTGGCTCTGACCCTGCTGCTGACATCTACAAGTTTGCTGAAGCCATGGAGTTCTCTGACAAAATTATTACCATCTCTCTAGGTCAAGGCCAGGTCAGGCTTCATTATCCTACATTGCTTGTAGTGATTGAATCTCAGTAATGTTTGTTTTTGTCTGAAATTCAGCCATTGCGCTGCTCTACTGTACTGTATTGTACATTTCATGAAATGTGTAAATCCAAAGTTTTAGGAAAATGTCCACAAAACTGGAAATAGTTTCTCGTCCACATACTCTCTCTGTGACTGTTCGGTCGTCGTTAGCATGTGTTTTCTGCATTACTGGCTGAAATCCCACCTCATGCTCGGATGGTATCACCCTATCTGTAATTCCTGGAAGGCTATACATTTGCAACACGTGTTGTGTCTTAAACCAAACTATTCCTTGACATAACCTTAATTATCTCATTTATTTTATTTCTTTAAAAAACAAAAAACAAAAACAAAACTTTAAAGTCTCTTGATGATTCATCTGTTGTTATCTTTAAAACTTGCTTTTCTTTTCTTTTGCTGTTTAACTCTCCAGGGCCCCTTGGCCAAGGCTGTAATGTGCACTGCAATGGAAAGAGGTCAGTGGGTTTTATTTCAGAACTGTCACCTGGCACCCAGCTGGATGCCAACCCTCGAGAGACTCATTGAAATGGTTGACCCAGTTAAGGTTAGGACACGTCCTCAAAGCTGTGGATACCAAAGACACCATGAAAATAGAACTACTTATTATTTATTTGGTTCATTTTAGATTAATCAAAAGCACAAATTTTTCTGATCTCTTGTACAGTTCAGGAAAATGTATTGTCCTCCTGCATGTACAGGTGCACAAAGACTTCCGCCTGTGGCTCACAACTTTTCCCAGTAGCAAGTTTCCAGTGTCCATTCTCCAGAGTGGTACCAGGATTACCAGTGAGCCTCCAAGTGGCATCAGAGCGCACCTACAAAGAACCTACCTGAGATTCACCAATGAGTTTATCTGCTCTTCAACCAAGGTCCATTACAAGGACTTGTTTCATCTCCTTAGACTTTGTCTTCATAATTTACAATTTAAATAAGTGTGTTCTTTTCAAAACATCTCATTTAGGTGTTGTTGCTACGTGTCATGAATAAAACATCTCCCATTTATTTTGCTCTTCCTCCGTCTGTAGATGGCACACTTCAAGCCTTTGCTCCTGTCGCTCTGCTTGTTTCATGGAGTTGTTTCGGAGCGAAGAAAGTTTGGCCCTTTGGGGTTTAACGTTCCCTACAAATTCACCGATGATGACCTGAACATCTGTATCAGCCAAACAAAAATGTTCCTGGATGAGTACCAGGACATCCCCTTTAAGGTGGTGACCCATAGACTTACAGTGTGTCTGTATGGAGCTTTCAATCACTGTAATTCAAACTCATTTAGACTAAATTGAACATCTTTCAGTAGATCACAGTATATTGTTGAGAAATGTTGCTTATTGTCACGGTTGAAATAAAAAGTGCGATCATGTGATGAACTCTGGTCTGAGACAGAGAACATGTGTTGAAGTGTACCCATCTGTCTTCATCCCTTTTTTTGGTCCTCCACGTGTCCAGGTTCTCAAATACACTGTTGGGGAGATTAATTATGGTGGCCATGTGACAGATGACTGGGACAGACGATGCCTGCTCAGTGTGCTGGAAGACTTCTGTTGTCCTGCTGTTCTCAGTGTTGATCATGTCTACTCAGCATCTGGTGTCTACCGACAAATAGACTCTAATCTGGACATCAAGGTGAGATAAGCACAAGAAGACTTAAAGGGATGGTTTCACCTTGATTCTTGTGTACACTACCGTGTTGACCAAAGCTGGGAGTCATATTCTGTAATGAGTGACTCATTTTACATTGTCAGTGACACTGGGCAGTCATTGAAGAACTGCTACATGTTTGTTGTCTAAGTGTTGCACAATTGAAATTCTCCTGTAATAATAAGTCTTAAAGCACTCACCAAAGACACAACCACTTGGACAGGTCTACATTTGGTCAAACATGAAATTGTTTTAAAGTAGAAGAATTGATAGATATGAAAACAGGTGAGATATTTGTCACTATCCTTACTAAAGTATGGAACTCAAAATGTTACCAACTCGTTTTAAATGCTTTCAGACTTCCCATTGTTCCCACAGTGTACAAGTTTATTCTGTCACACAATCACAGTAACACTAAATGTTTTCTCTGTTCCATTGCACACAAGGACATCTAAAAGGTGAGACTGGCAGTATTGTTTCTGCCTGTGGTTAAAATAAAGTGTGGACATGGTTTGTGCTGAGTAGGGGTCATCTTCTCTCGGAGTTCTCTAGCGTTTCATACTGGGTGAGATTAGTGTATTTTGTTCTGTGTTTCTTTTTTAATGCTGTTCTTTACATTTTGATGATATTTTATTATTGTTGTTAATTTCATAGTTAGCATTAGTGTGTGTTACAGTTTTCTGTTTTTAATTTCTTTATATGTTTCTTGTAAAGCACCTTGATAGCAGTTTAACTGTTTTAACTGTGCTCTATAAATAAAGATGAATTGACTGGACTTATCCATGAATGCTGTCTCACATTTTGAAAATTACTTTTCACATTCAGACCATGTCAAATGTTCAACTACTGGCCACCTGAATGATCTGTTGTCATTTCTGACCCCAGAGTTGTTTAGCCTACATCCATGGTTTGCCCATCAATGATACAGCTGAGGTCTTCGGTTTCCATGACAACGCTAACATCCCTTTTGGCCAGAATGAGGCCTTTGCCCTGTTAAAAGCTCTAGCTTGTCTCCAGCCTCAAGTTTCACGTTCGTCTGCTGAAAACAAACCATTTGAGGAGGTACTGCTATGAAGTGATTTTTACTTCTTCTTTTGTCATTAATAGTTGTGTTAAGGTAAGGTCCATGTAATATGTTCTGATTTGTCTTGTCTTCAGCTAAAGATGGTGGAGGAGATTGTGGAAGGCATCGCTGGACAAGTCCCTCAGCCTTTCTGTGTTCAAGAGGTGACTGAAAAGTATCCGATTCTCTATGAGGAGTCTATGAACGCATTGCTCATCCATGAGGTCATCAGGTAACATAAAGCTGCACGGCTGCATCACACATTGCTCCACAAGCGTAAACCTGTCCCTATGCTCTGCTGCTGTTCCCGCACAGCAAGACACAACCAAAAAGTACCGGTAGTCAGTTCAAACAGAAGTCATCAATCATAAAAATGGTTGTTTATGTTGTTTATGTGTCGTACTGGAGCTGAGGTAACATTTGCACTACAGTCAGCCTCTGTAGTGTAGCAGCCAGACTAAATTAGGACTTACTGTATGTTTGTTATGCAATAAGCATATTGTTTGTTTTTATTATAAATATTTTAAACATAAAACTACTATTTACTTCAACATCAAATTGAAATTTATTCATAGCCACATGTTCTAAAAGAAGTTATGACGGTGAAATTAATAGCAAAACGTCATGTGTTTTGTTTTTCAGATACAACACGTTGCTGGCAGTTGTTTCTCAGAGTCTCTGTGACGTGATGAAGGCTCTGAAGGGTTCAGCAGTGATGTCACCAGAACTGGAGCGTACGGTCCACAGTTTGTTCAACTACAGGGTGCCTGATGTGTGGACAGCCAAGGCAAGACTCACACAGCAGTCACTGGTTGTTTGGCAGTTGATACTCACAGAATATGAAACATAACTAACTCATGTCTTTACTGTAGGTGAGAAGCTCAGATATATGCACTTCATGTGATTTTGTGAATGTTCAGTTTTTGAGTCTGATTTTGCAAGTTTTTTTAGTTGTACATTTTTTCATGATGTAGCAATGTTGTGTGTATTTTTTTACCATCTATATACTGGTAGTTTAATTAAAATTTCATTAAACAGAACATTATATGACTTCAATTAAATTATCTATTTCACTCTAATAAATTCAGGCTCTGCTTTCTAGGAAAGCACTGAACTGTGTACTAATACATCACTTTGCTACTCTCTCTGAACAGGCCTACCTGTCTTTGAAACCTCTGGGTTCCTGGGTTTCAGATCTTCTTCAGAGGATCAGTTTCCTGCAGAGATGGATCTCCAGTGGTCCTCCGCCTGTTTTCTGGATTAGTGGATTGTTCTCCCCCCAGGCATTTCTCACTGGCACCCTCCAGAATTACGCCCGGCGCTCTGGCTACTCTGTTGACACAGTTGGATTTGACTTTGAGGTCTCTAAAGTTAATTTTGCTTAACAGGCTCAGCTCATATAAAGCTTATATTCTTAAGGGCAGAACTGGATGTACTGTATATAAGCTTGACCCTTCTTTTGCTCCTAGAAGAGTTGCTGTGACGTATTAGGTTTTGAGTGACCATGAGCTCATTTCTTCCTTGTCTTCTTTGTAATGCCTCCTCCCTCAGGTGATAGTGAAATCAGTGTCAGAGATAACAGTCATACCTCACACTGGCTGCTACATTCATGGTTTATTCCTGGAAGGGGCTCGCTGGGACAGCAAGGCAGGTCAGCTCACAGAATCCAAGCCCAAGGAACTCTACACACAAATGGCTGTCATCTGGCTGATCCCCAAACACAACCGCTCTCCTCCAACCTCCAGGGTCTACCTCTGTCCTGTCTACAAAACGCTCAGAAGAGCCGGTCAGTACACACAGGTCTTAAGAGGGATAAGATTTATGTGTATACAACAAACCGCTAATGTGCTGTGACTAAAACAATACATAACCCAATGCCCAAAACTCTGATTCAGGTTTTGAACCTGTCACTTCATGTTGAGGTGCTTGCTCAAGTGTTTGTATGTATTTCCTTGTAGTGGTATTATTGCTCATCCAAAATAGACTCCAGTAAGTGTCGAGTTTCACTAAGCTTCTGAAAGTGCAGTTGTGCATTTTCCACCCACAGCAGGAAGTCATGACTTTGTGCTAACTCAGAAACACTGAACTCTGTTCAGCAATGAAAAAAAGAGCAATTTCAATTGTCTTCTGTTTGTCACTTACCTGCTGTTTGTGCTTTGACAGGGACGTGGACGTCCACTGGTCATTCCACCAACAATGTGACTGCAGTGGAGCTGCCCACAGATCTCAGTGAGAGTCACTGGATCAAACGGGGGGTTGCTCTCATCTGTGGACTGGATTTCTGAGCTGAGAATTTTCTCATGACCCAGTCCTCTTCACAGCCCTCAGTGATGATGATTGATGCTATTTACACTACATCTAAAATAAATTATATTTTTCTTCACTTCATGAATACTCACACTCAACACTGTCCACTGGGTTACTTTTTAAATCTAACATGTTAAAGATGTCAACTGGGTATAATCATACCTGTTACAAATTATAATAAAAACAATAATACATTTTAGCAAAAAGAGAAAATCCTTTTTTTTTTTTTTTCCACAAATCGTTTTCTGTTAAAATATCTTTTGAGTCAATATAATGAAATGACAGGCCACATTCAGCAAAAGTCCAAATTATTATGCCTTTGTGAATGGTACTAAATTATATCTTTATTTTTCTTGGAAATACTTGTCTAATACACTGCATTAATAAAAGCTGGGTGCTTAGGCATCAAAGTTCATGCTCATTCATCCAGATAATACAATACTGGTCAGTCAGGTCATCTGGACTCTTTCTTTTTTGTGAAAAGACGTTTCACCCTCTATCCAGAGGGCTTCATCAGTCTGATGAGTCCCACGTAAAACTGTTTTCCCCACAAAGTAGTACACTCCTTTAGTTGACCAACCAGTTTGCTGGTGATAAGATGGTTTCTGGGGGCTGTCCTGTCCCCCATCCACTCCTTGGCAGGCAGCCACAGCTAAAAGTGGTTCAAGACATCAAAGTTCATGTTCAATCATCCAGGTACAAAATCCAATAGTGGTCATTCAGGTCATCTGGACAGTTTCTTTTTTGTGGAAAGCTGTTTCGCCCTCTACCTGGAGGTCTTCATCAGACTTTAGTGAGGAAAACAGTTTACATGGGACTCCTCAGACTGATGAAGCCCTCCGGATAGAGGGTGAAACGTCTTTCCACAAAAAATAAACTGTCCAGATGACCTGACCATTACTGGGTGCTTAGGATTACCAATAATAACTTCTTTTTTTTTTTTTTTTTTTTTTTTTGTAATACTAGTCATTTGTCTGCAAACCAGTTTTATCTGTTTTAGGTAAAATTTTTATATGCTAAACAGTAAATTAGCACATTCATATCTGTAATCTTTACAATCAAAGGAGCCATTTCTGACCCTTTTTTACTACCGGTAATTAAAATTTGACCAGAACCTCTAAAACTTACTGAAGACTGAAATAAGTGTCATTAAACTCCTGTTGGTCAAAATAACTCACAAGGCTTCAATTTTAAAACAGGCCTCATGGGTCATTTTAACCTAACGGCAGCAGGAGGGTTGAGTTTCAAATAAATACCACATATAAAAACTAGTTTTTACATTTTGTTATTAAAGAGCTAAAATAAACAGTTAACATTTACCAGTATTTTTACATTTTAGGAATTAGGAAAATGCCTTCATTTACCTAAAAGTTTTCAGTTTTTATGACAGAGAAGCCTTTATATCTAGTTTTCATTGCTCTCAAATTAACCTTTGGCTGAACGTACAATTCCAATAACCAGCAACAATAGTGTTTAACAGTTCTTTGTGTTTTTGTCTTCAACAACCCTCTAAGTTAGTTAAAATGTTTTGTTTTTAGTAGATTTCAGAAAAGTGTGTGTGGCTCAAAGGTAAATTAATGAAATGGTAAACGGGCTAACAAATTGTTAATTGAAAATATTTGGGGTTTTTTTTGTCTAAATTGTATAATTTTGTTACAGAATTTTTAAAATGGATCAGAGCACTGGCTTTTCTTTATGTGGTTCAAAATATAAATGTTTGTTTCCATGTTGTTTAATGGTCATGGTTACAAATGGCCACTGCAGATGAACCTCGGGGGGCACATGGCCCCAGATCTGCAGGTTGCATACCTCTAGGTTGCAAAGACCAAGTTGTTCTCCATGTTGCATTTTTTTAAATACAGTAGTAATGGTAGCATGCTGGGTTGGCATTTTTCATCCAGAAGGCTTGCTGGGATGCTCATTATTGCATTTCCTTTGTTCCGTGTTTTCACAATATATACAATATGTTTTTATTTAAGTCAAACAAGGCACAGGCATACAGCACACAATGTTAACAGTGTGAACCAGGGGTGGGCAACGTTTGTTGCAGAGGGCCAGATCAAGATAATTACAGCAATCAAAGGGCTGCATAAGGAATTAGAAGAAAAAAAATTAAAGACATAATCTGGAGTACTTTTTTCAGCCTTTCATTTATTTTTTATGTATTTATTTATTTATTTATTTATTTATTTATTTATTTATTGGTAGTATCCGGGTACTAGTAATACTCTTATTTTGACAGGTTGCGTTCCAGTAACTGCTTGGATCTGGTAACTCTCAGATTTACCAATAATAAAGTTATGAACAAATTTGACTGCCTTGAATGAATAAAACTTATACGTAATGGATATGCACTGTAAATAGGAAATAATTACATAAACACTAATTTTAAACACAACAGCTATTTACAAGCATACGAGCTGCCCCTTCAAGTAGCATTTCCACATCTACCCTTAAAAACCTCTCCGCACCTAAAAGAGTGGTGTGGGTGAGTGCCGAGCTAACCAGGCAGTCTTACGTTGGAAGGAGCCCACAGGCAGCTGCCACAAACAGATGAAGGAGTTTCACATGTGGAGGTGGACAACAACAAGCAGGGACAGGGCATTCAGTGGAGATTTGGCTCTGAACCATCAAGTAGGAGGGAGGTGGGGTAGGATGCTTGACAGAAGTGGAGCGTTCACAAATGTAGGTAAACATATGTTTAACAACCCATTAAAATACACCAAAATGCAGGAAATTGCATCTACTTTATTCAAAAATTTCTGGGGGAGGACCCCAGACACCCCCTGCCTATTTGCATTCTGGCATCGATTTACAAATCAAGTCTTGGTTGTTATACTACAGTCAGTAGACCAGGGGTGCTCATTACGTCAATCGCGATCTACCGGTCGATCACGGAGGCATTACTGGTAGATCGCAGCGTGACTTTAAAAATAATAATAATTTGTCAGCCTATCAAACATCCCATCACTTGATTGACATACAGCGCAACCAATCAGATGACAACTGAATCTTGAGCTTTAGCCTATCAAACATCCCGTCAC
>JARVLU010001354.1:9023829-9035111 GCA_031762415.1 Simpsonichthys santanae
CTTGTATGGCAACATACATTGATGACATTGTGTGACATTATTATTATTATTATTATTATTATTATTATTATTATTATACAGCGTGAAGAGGAGGGGGCCTAAGACTGAGCCTTGCAGGACCCCACACAAAAGCTGAACGAGGAAGACACGTAGTCACCAAGGCAGACACAGGAAGTACAATATCTAAAAGTAGGAGGACAACACAGTCACAAGAATTGGGTGCTAAAAATTTTTGGACTGGTCTTGGTCATGACTCTAATTTATAAAACAAACAAATAAAATAAACAAGCAAACTATATGGCAACTATCTAACTAACTAAATAACAAAAACAACAGGTGAGTTTTCTTTGGCATCTCAATGAATTCCTAATATGTTTGTGACCAAGTGACTAGCGAGCCAAGCTCCTGTGTTTAGTGCAGTGGGTTATTTTTTAATCATGGCCTGTTTTTATATGAACAGCTTGCAAAACTGCATTCCAGGCTGTTGATGTTATTTTTGTTGCCCATCTCTGTCCATATCATACCTACCTTTGCCATCTTTGACAGCCACCCCCCATTTATGATTTAATCTACTTAAGTACACTTTTGAAATGAAGATTAACTGATTTAGACCATTTTTAAGCAATTATTGATCACTGATTTGATATACTGTATAGACCTTGACATTTGGTGCCATACCTTCAAATGTATTCTCTCATATGAATTTTTTTTTTTTTTTACTTTTAATGATTTATTTCTAGTTTTGTTGTTGACTGTTTGACAGTGACTCTACTCCCTTAAGTACTAATAGGACTTACAGGTCTTTTTTTGGGATTCAGCTCATTTGGCTCATCTCATCAAAAATAGCCGTCTTTTTTGTGGCTCACAAACAGCTCTTCAAAGAGTCAGCTCTCAAAAGGCTGGCATAGAACTGGCTTTTTGAGAATTGGCTTGGAACTGTTCCCATCACCATTTCTTTAATGCAACCTCTGCTCTTAAGCTAGTAACTTTCTATGAAAACAAAACAAAACAAAACAAAAAAAAAAAAACAACAACAACAACAACCAAAAAAACTACCGGTAAATTAACCCAAACTCATCTCCTTACTTACCTGCCTGACCCACACACACTCCACCATTTTATTTCTCCACTCCTCTGCACTCCTGGCTTCTCATATTTCTTTCAAGGGAAACATAAAGAAAAGAGAGACAAGTATGAAGAAAGTGGGAGTGGTGGTGCAGAGGTTAGAGAAGGTGAGCCTGTGATCGGAACATCTTTCAACTCCCATACCGACAACATAAAAATGCAGGTGGAATAGGTGAAGCACCTACACCTGCCTCCACCCTCATTTGCCCCACTCTGGGCCTTTGAGCAAGGCCCTTAACCCATCATCTGCTCCCTTGGGTGCGCTAGATGGCAGCACTCTGCTCCACACAGAGAGCTGTGGTAGCTCAATGGTCTGTGATTGCACCAGGAAGAACATCTGAAGTAATGCCAAATCTTTGTGCGAGTCAGTGTGCTGTGGTGACCCCTGAAAAAGGGAGCAGCTGAAAGAGGAAGAAAAACAAAAAACAAGTACAAAGACAGAAGAAGTCCAACATTCTGATCACAGTTGGATTAAACACTAGTTCAGCACTAGTATCTTTCTGTCATTCAGTAAAGATCTCACACAGTTCAGTGCATGGGTATCCAAAGCATCTGTAATGTGTGTGTGTGTGTGGGGGGACACTATTGTGTGGGTGTGCATGTGTGCATGCACGCGCACCAGTGTACAAAAAAAGCAACATTTCATCTAGATTTCCTTACTTTAACTCCTTTTAAAGCATGTTTCTCACTAAGTTTGTGTAAATTCAGCTGTGGGTTTTAAAGACATTTTAACTTTAATACACTTTAATATAGAAGATCAGATCAGCACTATTTGTGTTTATAAAGAAATAAAAAAAACATCACCACTGGAGTGTGTGTGTTGTGCGTGTGTGTGTGTGTGTGTGTGTGTGCTATCTCAGCCTTTAAAACCTCACTACCAAACTCTGCTCTGTGAATTGAGAAAGCTCTTCGGATGAAGAGCGAAACGTTTTCTGTAACAAATAAAGTCCAGTTGTTTCTGTATTGAACGCTTTTTTTTTATATGATTGGTTAATGTTCTAATAGTCAATAAATCTGTCTTTCCATAAAATTGTCATTATTTTTTTTAACGGACAGTTGAAGAAAGAAAAGCAAAAAGAAGTTAAAAAATCAAAAAAATGAAAGGTGTCAGCCCAAAGAGAATCATTTTGACCAATAACTCATGCTAACTGGTGACAGAAAATGTTTGCACAATGAAACATACCTATTCGCCTCCCAAATACAAGCTCAAGCATTTGTGGTCATATAACATGCAAATGTGTGTATGTGTGGGTGTGTGTGTGTGTGTGTGTGTGCGGGGTGGTGGGGGGGTGTCAGATGAAGGGAGTTTCCTCAGTCTGGGGTCACAGAGAGCAGTTATGCACAAAGCGTTTGTTGATATAGTATAAAAATGGAAGTCACACAAGCAACTCATGCAGGGAGAGGGCAACAAGTAGAGAGAATGAGCCTCATTGTTGGCACGGTGCAGAGATGCTGAGCATAGTGGGGTGGTAGTGGTGGTGGCAGAGAGGGGGGGCTGTGTCTAGAGCTCAACAACAAAGTTGAAAGTACGCGCTGGCGTTGATGTGTGCAGTGACTGAACAATCAGTGGGCAGCAGGGAGAACACCAGCTCTCTGGTGTTCTCATTGAGCCTCTGAAAATATGATAAATGGGCTGTGTAATGATAGCATTCAGAGATTTTAGACAAGACAAGACGTTGAGGGATTAGACTATGAGAGTCAATATTAGTGTTGGTGGAATTAGGGAAAGGCTGTCTGGTTTAAACAGAGCTGGAAATAAAGCGTTTCCAGCTGATGTCAATGTTTGAACAGCCATTCTAATCATTTGCACAGCGATGAAGGTCTGTCTTCAGTTTATCTGAGATCAGGAGAGTGGGACCAGAAAGAGATGAGTAATGAGGAAAGGGTGCAGGCTTTTCTGCATAGACCAATGAACTAAAAAGAGCTTAAACAAATAACAAATCTAAATCATTACAACTACTGTTGCTATGCTAGAATTCTGCCTAAAGCCCTTTTTTTGCACAAAATTCATAGTAGTCACTGAACTAATAAATAAATTTGCTTAATATGCCATGTTATTTTACATTATTATTGTTTAGTGTTTGTCTTAGATCCTTGTATACTGTGTCTTTTTATACTTTATATTTTTGCTATTTTTGGGTGTAGCTGGGGACTTGAGTGCACAATTTTGTTCTGCCTTTTGTACCGCATGTGATGCGAATGATAAATATACTTGAACCTTCCTGTCCTTTCAAACCCCAGCCAGTCAAGACAGATGGTTGTCCATCCTTAGTCTGGTTCTGCTTTATTAAAAGGTGTCATTCATTTCCACTGTCACCACCATGCTGTAGAATACGGGTGCACAAAGTTGGCCCGCCAAGCTATTTGATTTGGCCCGCCAAGCGGTCCTCATTACTGTATTAAAATGTTCTTTGAAGAATCAATGTGTTTACACTCAGTCATTCCAAATTCAATGTTAGATGCAAAGTTGGCCCAATGACTACTATAATGACACTACACAGCTAGAGTGACTAATTTGTGCATTATTTTTTTTTAATTTTAATAATTTATATTTTATTTTGACAGACTTCATACTGTCTCTCTGCAGTTTCTTGCTGCTGAATAACATTTCCTTTGACAAAGCTGAGCATCATGTAGGTGCCCATCATACACCCTTCTTGAGCACCCCTAATTTTTAACTCAGCATCTCTGAAAAATTAAGAAACCATCGTTAGGATTTTGTAAGGAAACAGTTCTCAAACCTTAGATTCACCAAAATATTGAACAAATGTTGAATAAATATGGAATAAATGACAACAGTCTCAAACGGGCCAAAGTAAAATCTATCATTTTTATGTACACGTCTCGTCACTTACAGTATCAATCAATCCAGTAGGCACGTCAGCAACTGACCAATCAGCAGCCTCAGTTTGTCCTGAAGTGAACACCTCTTACCTGCAGACCTGCAGCGGTGTTGCATTAAGAATATTTTGCAGTCAGATATTTCAGTAATAACAAAGTTTACATGTTTTGTTTCATGTTAATCTACTGTAAAAAAATAAAAATAAAATAAGACTTTTTTAAAATACACCAAAATGCAGAAAATGGCATCTACTTTATTCAAAATTCTCTGGGGGAGGACCCCCAGACCCTCTCCCCCCCAACTACCATCACCACCACCAACGCAGCCTGTTCTGTAATGTTCTTTATACAGAATGGAAGGATAAATAACTATAATAAATAAATGAACTTTGCTTAAATAATTATTTGCATTTCATGTATTATATCGTTGCATTTGGCCTGCAGCCCTCTGATAGATTTTAAATTTGACCCTTTCAGAGAAAAAGTTTGGGCACCCCTGCTTTAAATCATTCTCCTTTTTTTTTTGGTTCAAACCATACAGGCAAGATTTTGCGTTAAGTAAAGTGCATTGGAAGGCAATAATGTATTTGTTTTAACTAATTTGAATTTTAGTTGGATTGAAATGGGTTCAGCAGGTTTTCATTGTCGTAAAAACCACAGTGCCTTGAAAAAAGTATTCACATCTCTTGAACCTTTTCACATTTGTCACATTACAAACACAAACATCAAAGTATTTTATCTACTAGAACAAGTAGCACACAACTGTGTAGCAGGAGAAAAATGATAGACGCTTTCATCGTTTTTACAAATAAAAATAGGAAAAGCGTGGTGTGCCCCACACTTTTCCTACTCTCATGCCCTGAACTAAGATCCTGATCAACTTCAGAAGTCACCTACGGTGATTTGTAAATAAAGTCCATCTTTGTGTGATTTAATCACAGTATGAATCCAGCTGTTCTGTGGAAACCTCAGGGGTTTGTTACAGAACATCAGTGATCTAATATCATCATGAAGACCAAAGAAATGCATTAGATCAGTAAGAGGGTTAGGTTACAAAACAAAATCCAAGAGTTTGAGCATCTCATCGAGCAATGTGCAATCCTTCATCCAAAAATGAAAAGACTATGATAAAACTGCAAACCTACCAAAACATGGCCGTCCACGTAAAGTGACAGGCTGGGCAAGGAGACTGATAATCTGAGAAGCAGCCAAGAAGATGACTCTGGAGCTGCAGAGATCCACAGCTTAGTTGAGACAATCTGTCCTTTGAACAACCATTAGTTATGAACTCAACAAAACTCTTTTTATGGTATGACACAAGCCATGTAGGAGATGCAACAAACATGTGGAAGATGATCCTCTGCTCACCCAAGACCAAAATTAAACTGTTCAGCTTGGATACAAAATAATATGTGGGGCAGAAAACCAACCCTGCACATCTATCCCCACTGTAAAACATGGTGGTGGCAGCATCATGCCGTGGGATGTTTTGCTTCAGCAGGAATACAGTAACTGATCAGAGAAGATTCATTAAACATTTATTTATACAGGTTAGTCTCATTGAGTCATGAGTCATTGAGTCAAGAGAGACCTGTTTTAAACAAAACACACAGATGAGGTACAGACAACAATAAAATATCAAAACAGAGAAAATGAAAAGTAAAGAAAGAAAGAAAGTGACATACAATAAATCTAAATGAAAAAAAGCATGAAAAAATACTGAAAACAAGAATATTTCTGCATTGATTTTGGTATTGAACTTAACGGCTGGAAAGGGGTAGATTGCCCTCTTTGGGTCGACGGTGAGGTTCTGCCTCAAGTGGAGGAGTTCAAGTATCTCGGGGTTTTGTTCATGAGTGAAGGAAGAATGAAGCATGAGATTGACAGATGGATTGGTGCAGCGTCTGCACTATTGCAGACTCTGTACTGGTCCATTGTGGTGAAGAGGGAGCTGAGCTGTAAGATAAAGTTCTCTGTTTACCAGTCGGTCTACGTTCCTGCTCTCACCTATGGCTATGAGCTCTGGGTAGTGACCGAAAGAATGAGATTGTGGATACAGGCAGTTCAAATGAGTTTCCTCCTCAGGGTAGCTGCGTGAGAAGTTCAGTTATTCAGGAGAGACTCGGAGTAGAACCTCTGCTCCTCCACATCGAGAGGAGCCAGTTGAGGTGTTTCAGGCAGTTGGTAAAGATGGGCACCTCCCTAGGGAGGTGCTTTAGATATGTCTATTGGGAGGAGACCTTGGGGAAGACCCAGGACACGCTGGAGAGATTATGTCTCTCAGTTGGCCTGGGAACACCTTGGAGTTCTCCCAGAAGAACTGGAAGAGGTGGCTGTGGAAAGAGATGTCTGGACTTCCCTGCTCAGACTGTTGCCCTCGTGACCTGACTTTGGAACAAGTGGAAGATAATGGATGGATGGATGGATGGATGGATGGAACTTAACAATTGTTCAAAATCCCTTAGAGAGGTCAAGGTCGACAGCATCAGATCTTTTTATAAGGTGTTCCAGGTTACAGGAACAGAGTAGGAAAAGTATCCTGATGTATGCTCAAAAATCCAGGTAGAAAAATCCATTAAAGTTAAGTGTGGTCCTCTAGACATTCAAACATAACGGAACAAAACAAAACAACAAGAACAAAATTGTAGAAACGTTTCATCTTTCCTCCAAACGATTTTTGTTTTGTTTTGTTTTTTTGAATGTCCAGAGGACCAAACTTATCTTTTTTGGAGAGTAGGTAAAGGCCCTTTTGCCAAATTTGCTCCTCTCTGAGGGAACGCTGCAGGTAATAATGTTTTGAGAGTGCACACTGTAGCTGCACTGACAAAGTGACATGTAGGAGGAGATGTATGAAGGCAGCAGACCAAGGAGTGATTTAAAGATGAAAATGTACCAGTGGAAGAGTCTGCGTGAGGCTAATGATGTCCAGTTAACCAGTGAATACAGGGTGCAGTGGTGGGTACGATAATTACAGCCAGTTATGAATCTTAGCACACCATGATAGACAGCATCCAACATCCGCAGGGAGCTTGTAGGAGCATTCATGTAGATACTGTCCTCATAGTCAATGAACGGAAGGAAAGGTGCAGTTACAAAATGTTTCCTAGCATTCAGAGTAAGACAGGATCTATTTCTGAAAAAGAAACACAGTTTTACTTTCAGTTTTGTTACCAAGTTTTTGACATGAGGCAGAGGTGTGCATCAACCAAGATACCCAAGTATTTGTAAGAGTTGACAAACTCAATAGGGACACCATTCGAAGATAAGATAGATGGAAGGACTGCTGGTACCGACTTCCTGTTTGAAATCAACATCCTTTTGTTTTTTGCTGCATTTAGCACAAGTTGGAGACAGAACAAATTTGACTGAATTATGTCAAATGTGGGCATCACGGTGACGCAACAGGTAGAGCTGCTGCCTCTCAGCGAGCAGGTCCCCGGTTCAAATCCCGGTCCGGAGGCCTTTCTGTGTGGAGTTTGCATGTTCTTTCCTTGCATGCGTGGGTTTTCTCTGGGTACTCCGATTTCCTCCCACAGACCAAAAACATGCATGTTAGACTGATTAGTAACTTTCAAAAGTTGTAACTAGGTGTGAGTGAGAGAATCAATGGTTGTTTGTCTTATTTGTGTCTATGTGTCCCTGTGATGGACTTGCGAACTGTCCAGGGTGTACTCCACCCCTCACACAGTGATCGCTGGACATGAGCACTAGTGACACCCATGACCCAAAAATGGAAGAAGCGGGTAAAAGATAATGGATGGATGGATGTCAAATACAAACTGCAAAAGCTGGGAAAACTAAGCAACTGTTTTAGCTCGAGAATAAACAACCAACCATGTCATCGGCATAGAAATGTAAGGATGAATCAGGAATGATCTGACCTACATTACTTATGTAGATTGTGAAGAGTGTGGGTCCTAAGACTGAGCCTTGTGGTACTCCATTGTTGACAGTTAAATAGCTGGAAGAAGTACCATTATGTTGAACACATTGCTTGATGGCAAGATGGAGTCAAATACAGAGCAATAAAAGCATGGTAGAGGCTGTAAAAGACTTGAGACTGGGGCAGACCAACTACAATGACTGGTTCTGATCAAAGCATATTCTTGTGTTAGAAAGGACCAGGAAAAGTCCAGACCTGAATCCAGCTGTGGCAAGACTTTAAAATGTCTGCTTCTTACAACTTCACAGTCAGGCTCCACTTTATATCAAGTAAAATACTTTAAAGTTTGTTGGCATAACGTGACAAAATGTGAAGTTCATTTGAATCCACTTTGAAGGCACTGTTTACTGTAGCTGTAGAGATAAAGATGATTTTCATTTGACTTTCTTCAGTCAATCCCACTGATTTGCTGTTTACTTCCTGTTAAATGACCGAGCTGCAGGTTTATGACCACAGCTTTATTGGCAGAGGGCTGTAAAGATAAACCACATCTTTATGAAAACGTACACTCTCACTGACATCCCCTAATGTTTAATTGAGTGTAAATATCAGTGTGTGCACATGAAGCTCTGGTGAAATGTAACATGCTGTGAAACTCGTCGAACCTCAGCAGGTATAGATGTGTGTCGCGCCTCGGCCGACACATCGGTTCGCTCCGAGTGTCGAGATCTGGTTGATTGGCGTGTGTGTCCGCCTGCTCTCACAAGACCAGAGTCCATGAGATTAGCTAATCCTCTGCTTTCAGTCTTCTCTGTGTGCGTTTAATCGTGGTTTATTGCACCTGCTCTGTTTCACGCCAGGAAATTAAAGAAGATTAATTTGTCCGCTCAAACTGAAGTCATAAAGTCATAAAAGAGACGAGCAGAAACAACCCAGGCCCACCGCTCTGCTCAAAGTCAAACTCAGTAGGCGATGCTGGAAAATACAGGACACTAACGGAAACACAACTTCTTCTTTTGACTCTGCCGTGCTCTGAACTCCTCACTTCCTCTTCAGCTTCAGACACCAGCTGAAGCATGGTGTCACTTACAGCTGTTGTTACTTACCAGCTGATTGGGTCTTAAATGAGTGTTTGCAGGTACAGACTGGGGGTGGGGGTGGGGGGGTGTTGTTTCGATCCAGATGGAAGTGAAAACAGAACAGAGCAGTAAAGACATGACTGGACTGGGTCACTTCAACATTTCACTCATCTCTAAAGTTACCTGTGACACAACGTGGATGTAGGAGGTGTGTGTGTCTTGTGTCTGTGAGTCATCCAGGATCCATTTGTGCATGTAGGTGTGTGTGTAGATGTGTGTGTGTGTAGATGTGTGTGTTTTCTGTCCTCAGTCAGATCAGATCAGCCTCGTGGACGGCGTACCACTTCATTACTGTCATGACTAAAAATACTTTCTGACTTCGTGCAATGTCAGAATCAACCACCTGCTCTGCGTGCGTGCATGCATGCTCATGTGTGTGTGTGTGTGTGTGTGTGTGTGTGTGTGTGTGTGTGTGTGTGCGCGCGCCAAGCACATTCTGTCGTTTGAGCAGCCAGCCTTATAAACCTTGTGTGTGTGCTCAGCTTACAGGTGATGCAGCTGTGAGAAGCATCAAAACTTACTGTCATTTTGTTGTTATAAACTTATTTGAGCTCTCATTTAAATACAATAAGTGTATTTGATGCTGTGTGTTTTATTGAAGATCCAAAAAAGGATTAAAAAAAAATCTGGACTTCTTTTCTGAAGATGAAGATGATTTGCTTCCGCTCTGGGAGTCTGTATCAGTTCTAAAATGTCTGGAGTGTCTTTACAGAAGTGCCTGAGAGGCCTGGTTGTGTTTTTAGATTCAGCTGCAGGTTAGACTAGAACTACTCGCCTCACAACAGAGCCTCATCAGGCTCTTTACCTGCCTGACTCACAGACAGATGTTTTGGTCAGCTGCATGAAGGTGTGAATTGGAGTGGAGCTGATCTGGAATCAGGCCTAAAGCTGCATTCGTTGTAAGTTTTTGAAAGTTGAAATCTGAGACCGCTTCTGTTTAAAGTTGTTTTTTCTCATTTGACGTAAATGGTGCCCTTTACCTCTCTTCATATGAACATTTTGGTCCTCAAAAGAGCATCGCATGTCCTTGAGATGTAGGCGGACCGCTGAGATTCCTTTACCAGAGCACAAGACCACTTTGAGATGGGGTTTAGCTTTAGGTTTATTTGTCATATGCAGATCAACACAAGGTCAACAATGCAATGAAATGCTCAGAACGAGAAGAACGTCTCCATTCACCAAAATAATAATAATAATAATAATAATAATAATAATAATAATAATAAAACAATAATAATAATAATGCCAAAGCATGCAACAAAAATACAAAAGCAAGGTGTCAAAAGTGAAAAAGAAATACATCTATGTACAGCAGCGTAGTCCTCTTACCAGAGTGGTTCTATTGGCAGTAGCAACTGGTCCCGTTAGCAGCATGGTTCTGTTCGCTGTGTGGTTCTGTTAACAGAGTGGTTCTGTTAGCAGTGTGGTTCTGTTAGCAGAGTGGTTCTGTTCGCTGTGTGGTTCTGTTAACAGAGTGGTTTTGTTAGCAGTGTGGTTCTGTTAGCAGAGTGGTTCTGTTAGCAGTGTGATTCTGTTAGCAGTGTGGTTCTGTTAACAGAGTGGTTCGGTTAGCAGTGTGGTTCTGTTAGCAGAGTGGTTCTGTTAACAGTGTGGTTCTGTTAGCAGTGTGGTTCTGTTAGCAGAGTGGTTCTGTTAACAGAGTGGTTCTGTTAGCAGTGTGGTTCTGTTAACAATGTGGTTCTGTTAACAGTGTGGTTCTGTTAGCAGGGTGATTTTGTTAACAGTGTGGTTTTGTTAGCAGTGTGGTTCTGTTAGCAGTGTGGTTCTGTTAGTAGTGTGGTTCTGTTAACAATGTGGTTCTGTTAGCAATGTGGTTCTGTTAACAGAGTGGTTCTGTTAGCAGTGTGGTTCTGTTAGCAGAGTGGTTCTCTTAGCAGTGGGGTTCTGTTAACAATGTGGTTCTGTTAACAGTGTGGTTCTGTTAGCAGTGTGGTTCTGTTAACAATGTGGTTTTGTTAACAGTGTGATTCTGTTAACAGTGTGGTTTTGTTAACAGTGTGGTTCTGTTAACAGAGTGGTTCTGTTAGCAGTGTGGTTCTGTTAGCAGAGTGGTTCTGTTAGCAGTGTGGTTCTGTTAACAATGTAGTTCTGTTAACAGTGTGGTTCTGTTAGCAGTGTGGTTCTGTTAACAGTGTGATTCTGTTAACAGTGTGGTTTGTTAACAGTGTGGTTCTGTTAGCAGTGTGGTTCTGTTACCAGTGTGGTTCTGTTAGCAGAGTGGTTCTGTTAACAGTGTGGTTCTGTTAGCAGTGTGGTTCTGTTAGCAGAGTGGT
>JARVLU010001354.1:9077365-9095203 GCA_031762415.1 Simpsonichthys santanae
TAATAATGTGTTGGACAGTTCTTAACCCAATTTTAGTAGTTTCTGCAATCTCCTTAGATGTTTTCTCTGCTTGATGCATGTCATTGATTTGACCCTTCTCAAACAGACTGACATCTTTTCCACCATCGCGCCATGTGTCTTTCAACATGGTTAAGCGCAGAGGTGAAAGGGCCTTCTCTGTAGCAGGCCCAAGACTTTGGAATGAGTTACCTCTGCTCGTCGTCAGACAGGCCCCTCCCTCTCAGTTTTCAAATCCCGTTTAAAGACTCACTACTGTTCTGTTGCTTTCAACACCTGATGATCTGTGTTTGAACCTGTTTGCCTCACGCAGTTTGGTCGTTATATTTATTATCTGCAACGTTTTTATGTCTATATTCTGTTTTTTACCTCATTTTGTATGTTGTCTATGTGTTGCCTGTTTGTTTGTTTGTGCAGCACTTTGGTTGGCCTTGTTGCAGTTTTAAGTGATCTATAAGTAAAATGGCGTGGTATGGTTTAAGAAATGAGAAGCAGCTACAGTGTTCCCCCTACATAACTTGCCATGGCGGGGTGCTCATCTCATCCATGATTTTTGTTGGTGGGGGGGGGGGGGAGACATGTCTGAGCGCAGCTTGTACCAACAGTTTTTGAGCAGAGGCAGGGGGCGTTCAGCATGACGGAAGAGGCGCCTTTAGCTTTTTAGCTAGAGTGTCTGTATTTCGCACCGCTAGCTTAGTGCTATGTCAGTGCGGGGTGGGGGGGGTGGCAAGTTTGGTAGGCGGGGTGCTCAGTTCTGTTAATGGGTGGGGCACCCCACTTGTATAATGGTAGGGGAAACACTGCATGCAGTAATTATCCAATAGGAGGCTCATACCTATTTGCTTAGTTAAATCCAGGTGGAGACTTTTTTGGGGGGCAGGCAGTGTATTACGAGAATAAAGTCGTACAAGACTTTTTGCAGCTCTTGTTTTACTTTTTGTTTGCTTGTTTTTTTTTTTTCCACGAGTCTGAGACACGACCTGTCACTCAATCCAGTAGGTGTGTCAGCAAATGACCAGTCTGAAGCTAAATGAGTCATATTATCTGAACTTTGTCACGATAAAGCAGGTTTACCACATTTTAACTGTGATAAAGTGAAGAATGTTGAGCATCTTAAGTTATACTTTGGTATTGGTTTTAAAATAAGGAAATGGTTAATCTGTTAGCACATCAGACTCAGATTATATCAGTATCAGGACATGAACCTGCTTACAGTAAGGTGGTACACTCTGATGGGCTGCTGCAATTTTTATTTCTAAACATGGCCCTAAAGCTCCATCGTACAAAACAGTGTTACAGGCAAGAAATATCTTCTCATTTAACGTCAGCATCAGAGCTCACAATATTGTTACTTTACAACCTGCCACATGACGCCTAATAAAAGCATAAAACACAAGTCACTTCAGCTTAGTGTTGTACGGTGTCAGGCGATCATCACTTTGATTACATCAAGTCAATCGATAATGTTATCAAATATGTTGAGAGATTTCCACATCCCAACATGTCCTCAACAAATGGTTTGAGATTCAACAGTGAGCCACTCATACGTTCTGTGAACAAGGTCCAGTCTGGTTTTGACACACTGGCGGGGTGTCCGTCTCCCTTTTTCTCACTCTGAGCCTCAATCTTCTGCTTCTTGCAGGATGTGATGTCCTCAGATCATTTCTCTTCCCCCAGTGGGTGATAATGTTGCACAAAGTCCTGTTGATGTTTGCAACTACTGTATATGTCAGAGTTGTAAGTGTCTCTGTGGACAGAATGCGAGTTTTCAAAATGTCCAGAACTTCCTGTGTGAATTTAATAAAAATGTTCTTTCATGCAAACACAAACGGCATCAAATTAAATCCAGATGGCTGCTGGTTACACTTCGCTAATGAAACTCCACTTGGATAATCGGGTTTAGTTGAACATGCGATCACAGTAAACAGACATCAGTTTTTGTGCCTATGAGTGAGTGTGTGTGCGTGCGTGCCCCTAATGTGTGGTTGGTTTGTTTACAGTGGGTCTAAATGCTGCTGGTCAGCTCTCACCTTTAGTTCATCTCGTTACCTCGTCATTAGTGTCACGTAGGAAGATGGATTTGGTTTCCAGTTAACATCTAGACATCCTGTATGAACGCTTCCACCTGCTAAATGTCTGTTTATTTACCCGTGCAGAAAATAAAGTGACCAAGTGGAACTCCTGCTTTACAGCTTAACTTGATTTATTGTGTTGCTATCTGGGGTACAGCTTAAACTGCAACTAAGTCTATTTTTATTTTACAAAAAAGAGCTATAAGAGTTATCACAAAAAAGCATTATCGCCATCCTTCAGGTATTTTGTTTTATCAATTGACAATTCTTAAGTTTTATGATTTGGTGGATTACAATATTCTATTATTTATATTCAAGGCTCAGAACCAAAATTTACCATCGAACATACAAGTGTATTTTGTTAAAAGGAATAGTTGTTATAATTTAAAGGGAACAGATATTTTTGTAAAGACGAAATTTAGAACAAGTTTTAAGGGTAGGTCTACTTCGATTAAGGGAATTAGTTTATAGAATGGTTTGGATAATGATATCAAAAAGGAGAATTCATTAGTTGTATTTAAAAAAGATTAAGAATGTATTGATTAAATATATTTAAGTTGGATAATGGTATGGAATTATAATGGATAATAAGTTTGGTGGTTGTTGTGTTATGTATTGTTTGAATAGATTGTTTTGAATTGATATTGTTTAGAAGGGGCAGAAATTATAATAATTCGTTCTTCTGCTGCCTTTCATTTTATATGTATCTTATTTTAATTGTATGGAATAAGTCTTGTTTGAACTGAAATGAAAGTAATGAATAAATAAATAAATAAATGAAACTTTTATTACCATTTTATTTCACATCTTGTGCTCAGTCCTATGAAGACCTGGTGCAGAGGTTGGAGCCGGTCATCATGGAGCTGGAGAGGCAGGAGAACGTGCTGGTTATCTGTCACCAGGCTGTCATGCGCTGCCTGCTGGCCTACTTTCTGGACAAAACGGCAGGTCGGTGCTTGATGGAATGAACGCAGACAATCACACACTAATACAAAGTAATGATGAAAAGGCTTTTAGGGAAATAAATTGGAACTTGTAGATAAGAAAGGTTGAAAGAACCAAACTAAAATTGTTTTTTTGTGTAATAACAGCTGAAAATGATCCTGTTTCATTTTTATTCATCTGCACAGTGAATAAAGTCGAGTGTGTGTTGTTTTGATGCTATCTCTAGCTGCTTGACTACAGTAGTTTTGTGGGTGAGCCCGGCTCCGTCATGTGACGCTAATAAAACATTACAAGTTGGTTCCTTTTCTAAAACGACAACAGTAGCTGTTTGGGAGCATCGGTGGTTCTGTTCTGGTGGTTTTATGCATCTGTGTTGTTCTTACAGAGGAGCTGCCGTACCTGAAGTGCCCACTGCACACTGTGCTGAAGCTGACGCCCGTGGCCTACGGTAGGAAATAACTCGTCGTCGGCTGGAACGTAAAGCTGCTCTGTTCGCTCACGTGAACCAACAAATCCAGTGTTCTCTGTACTCGCAGGGTGTAAAGTGGAGTCCATCAGCTTAAGTGTGGATGCTGTTAACACGCACAGAGAAAAGCCAGAGGTGTGTATCTCACACACACACACACACAGTCTCTTTGTTTTGTTTTATATTTCACTGCAGCTTCTCAACATGTTGCAAGTTATTCAGATTTTTGTTAATACACTTACTGTATTTATTTCTACCAGACCATTATAATTATTAATAATAATTTAAGAAAAGCAATAAATCTTACATTTGTTGCTTTAAACTTTTGCACATTTTCAACGTTCAGATTCTTCAGGTGCACACACCCTGCTGACGATATGTTGCAGCTGAACTGCAAAAGCGGCTGTGTACAAATACACTCCCCGGCCACTTCATTGGGTATACTGTACCTGTTCTGTTGCTCGTTAACACAAAAAGTTAATCATCCAGTCACGTGGCAGCAGCTCAGTGCCTTTAGGCAGGTAGATGAGGTGGGGACGACTTCCTGAAGTTCAAACTGGACATCAGGATGGAGAAGAAAGGAGATTAAAGTGACTTTGAATGTGAGGTGGTTGTTGGTTTGAGTATTTCAGAAACTGCTGATTTACTGAGATTTTTACACACAACCATCTGATACATGCTCGATAATCCAGGTAGAAAAATCTAACAAGGTTAAGTCGGGTTCTCTGGACAGATTCTTCTTTACTGAAGAGTTTCATCTTTTATCTTTTACTTCTTCACTCTGAGAGCCTGCAGCAAACTTGTCAGAACTACAGTAAAAAGGAGGTTCAGTGTTGCCAGATCTCGCGATAGAAACAAGCGACCAGCTCCATGAAAACAAGTCCAACTGGCAACCCACCATATTGTGAAAACAGAGGAAGTTTTTAAACAGTATAAACATACATTTATTATAGCATTACATATAAACATCAAAATTATGCTTAACACTTTGAATAACATACTTTTACATTCTAAAAAAATAAAAATACATTTTGCATATGCAACATTAATTCAACTGTTATTTATACAAAATAATCCCATTAAGCCTCCGGGACTCATTTACCAGAGAGACCTGAATTTTAAACGAAGAGTGATAACAATGAACAACGACAACAACCTGTCAATCAATTCAGGGGGCGTGTCAGCAAATGACCAATCAGCGACCACAATTTGTCCCGTGGAGCTGACTGAACCCGACGAAATTAAGGAAATAACGTCAAGAATTCAGCGCGAAAACGTGAGAACATACGCAGAGCTGTGTAGGTGAACATCCTGCGTTCAGTACACGCGTACGGAGCGGCGTACAGCCGTACGCAGAGCTATGCTGGGGGCTTGATGCTAACATGTTGATATGAACCAAACCCTCAGAGGAATGTTTATAATAATTAAAGCAGTTCTGCAGGGAGAAGAGTTGAGCCCTGTACTAACAAGGTGGACCTAATAAAGTGGCTCATGAGTCCTGTGCCTGTCTAGTAAAAACATATTTACATGATGTTTTTAATGTATTTCTCTTCACCAATAAGGCTGTTCAAAGAATGTTACTTCATGTCAACTCTACATACGATCGTTGTTCTTAATCTTGAACCACTAATGCACAACTTCTCAAGATGTTTGTGACAGAAATAAAAGTTGACGTGTGGAAGGAGCTGACTTGTTTTCAGGTTTCAGACTGCAGCCTGCTCGTCGTCTCCTCTTTTGACTCCTCGTGCTCTCTGTGTCTCATCGAACAGAACGTAGAAGTGACTCGGATGTCAGAGGAGGCTTTGATTACTGTGCCAGCTCACCAGTGAGGCAGTTAGGTGTCCCCAACACCCCCCCCCCCCTCCACTTTTTAGCCTCTGTTAAGCAGTGAACCCCTGCAGACGCACAATGCTCCTCCTAAGTCCTCGTCTCCACTGCTCTTCTGTTTTTCCTCCCTCTCGATGTGACCACGGAGTTGATGCTCGACTGGAATCCAGTTTCTGATTGATCGATTGTAAATCCTGTCACGGATCTCGTCACGCACAGTCTTTTTGAAGCGACACTGCACTCTCTGCAGCTCTTCTGTGAAAACTGTTTATTTTTTCTCTGTTCTTGTTTATTATTTTACCAGTGTCAGTTTTAAGTTTAGTTCAAATTAGTTTTAAATTACTACAACACGTATCAAAATGATGCCTTAATGTCAACTATTTAGTGTTTTCGTCTGTGTAACACTAATAACTGACAGTCCTGGAGGTACAGATTTATGATGTGAAGGCTTTGAGTTTTAAATTCACATTAATGATCAGAAATAAGAGCAACGTATTTCTGTTTACTGGTTTTGAATAAAATCCACTCATCCATGTCATGAACGTGTGCCGCACTCTTTGTTCCATCACAACATAAAACACGTGGCTCTTCCTGTTGATTCTCCGTGCAGGCTGAAGGCTTGGACATTTCTCATTCATATGCAAACGTTGCTCTGGGCCTAAACCCCAGAGAGGCAAACAGAGCGCTGTCTGCTCACTGATCAGCTGCAGGCTTGAAGTCACAGCACTCAGTTTGAAGCAGAAGTAAAAGGAAAAAAAAAAAAAAACAAGCAAGTACTTTTTAATAAGATGCAGAGCGACCAAGATGAGATGAAACTTTATTGTCCACCAAGGTGGAAATTTTCCTTCAGCTCTCCAACCATAAAATAAAACATTCATACAATCAAAATATTTTCTACATCTGCCTCATAATCTGTCTGTTTTAGCAACTTTTGACATCTTTGCTTTAATTTGTTTGGGAAAAAAATAAATAAATCTGTACTTTTCTTTTATGATTGTCTATTGTTGATTGTCCAAGGAAAATCTATTGCTGTATTGTTGTCATCATCCTTAGTTTGTATTCTATTGCTGTACTATTGCTGTTTTCATCATCCTTAGTTTGTAGCCAGGTCTCTCTTGTAAATGAGTCCTCGAGGCTCAATGAGATTAACCTGCCTAAATAAAGGTTGAATGAATCAACAATTTGGGCATAGAATAAAACAGTTTGCATGTTATATGTACAGTACATGTTATCGTTTGGTTAAAAAAGGTTAGTGCACTCTGAATAAATGACTTGGAGATGTTCATTGCCAGAGGGACCCTGTAACACCTTCCTGAGCTCAGAGGGTCAAACTGATGAAGAGGATGGATGCTAGCTGCTAAAATATTCCTTGTTCTTTGCAAACAGTTGACGCAAAGCTTGTGGTTTCCACAGTTACCTGCCATTGAGACAATTATTTAAAGTTTGTTTCCATATCACATAAGTTAATGAGTGTTAAACTAAATCCACTACAGCTGTCGTCACTTGTTTCTCATGAAAAAGCTGAAATACCAGTCTGAGCTAAAAGCTGTTGAACAGCTGAACACGTGAGTCGCATCGGCGCTTTCTTCAGCTGATGTTTGTGTTTATAGTAGGCTTTGACTTGCGTGTGCTTGTTGACAAACCGTCTGACCTGGCTCCGCTCCTCCTTCCAGAACGTGGACATCCACCGTACGGCTGAGGACGCCCTGCAGACCGTCCCTCCTCACCTCTGAGGCCTGCGCTGGAACCAGTGATGCTGCAGGTGGACCTCTCCTCTGCCTCGTCCCTTCTCGTGGACGGACTCCTGTAACCTCCCCCCCACCTCCACTCATGGAAGGAGTATTAGATTGTTGGTGTCTGACAGCTGCAGCACACCTGGGCCACTTTACTCATGATCCTGCAGGGAGGCGGTGGTTCTCAGCAGAGATCAGTCTGATGGATGTGCTCGCTGTGGGTTCAGCGTGTCCGTGTAGATTTAACGCTGACTGTTCCCATCAGGTTAGCCGTGCAGTTTCAGTCCAACAGGTTTTCTGCTGCATGTCAGACATGATGGCATTCTGTGTGCAATCATTATTTCATGTGATGTTGTGCAATTCATGGGGTTTGAACCTGGTCCCAGCACAAAGCTCTTAAACTGGACTGGGTGAAGGGATTTTACCAGAAATATTAGCATCTCTTGTAAACAGCTGCTAATATACACAACTGGGTGGTCATAGCTTTAGCTGCTGTCTGTAGTGGGTCGTTTTGTTTCAGCTGTTACAAACCATTTATGAAAAACGTGGAGCAAAATGTCTGAGCATTTGAAATGTTTAAAACGTAACGTTAGCCAAAAGTTGACTGTGTTTATCTCAAATTGAAAATATGTTTTATCTCCACAGGAATAAAGATGTTATTTTTGTAAACCAATCAGAAATGCTTTTCAATTTTGTTTTTGTAAACGTTTGCAACGATGAGATCAGTGTGATTGTAAAAATCACTTCAGTATCTGATCGTTTGGTTTAAAGCATGTCCCCAAAAAAGGACAGACCATTTTCCAAAAGCATCACTTTGACTTTTCTACTTCTCGTGAAATCTGGTGTTGAGTTGGTACATGTCGGCAATGTTTTGTCATTTCCAGGAAGTCTGGGGCTTCAGTTTCCTTGAAGATGTAGAAAAAGTTCACGAGCGGCTGTGGCTGAATGATCGAGTTTCAATGAGCCTTTTTTAAACCAGAGACTTTGAAGAAAGTTTCATGTGCCAAAGCAGCTACTGCCCTCAAACTTCAAAACAAAACTTTTAAAAAATACTTATATGCTAATGCATAAACTGTAAGAGGTGGCAAAAGAAATGTTAAAGCTGGTTAGTAGTTACCATGGTAACCACACACCTGTCTCACTCCCAGATTAATGAAAGGATAAAGCTTCAAACAAACGGCCGCTGTGTGAACGTCTTAACCGTGAGCAGGTGACGTCACACAGGAAGTGTTGGCAGGAAACTCGAGTTAAAATCGTCATCGTTTGAGCTTCAAATAGCTCTAAATCCAATCGCCACGTTTTAGCTACGTTTTGTGACGCACCACTACCAAAGGTTAGAACTTCCTGATCAAGCTGCACGTTTTCCTTTCACAGCTGCACGACGAGCTACAAGCTGAACGAGACTTCTGCATCAATTACCGCCGTGGCCTTCAAGATAAATAACATTTAAAATTAAACAGCTGGAACTACACTAAACAAGACGTTCAACAAATGTTACATCAGTTTATGAAATTTTTTAAATGTATGTGATACTTAATGTGAACAAACACTGAATCACTTCCTCTTCCTAACATCAAAGTGTGAGAAGTGTTATCTGAAGGAAACTTCCTGAAAACTAAAGACATACATACCGGTAGTTACATAGGCACACCATGTAAGGCACTATTTAAAAGCCAACACGTATAAACAAGTGACTTTATTTCTCTTTCATTTAATCTCTTACACGGGTCATCGTGGCATCTGCATCTGATTTAATGCCACACTTTCTCAAATATTCACGTCCTTAATGGACAAACTTTGAAACAACGGTGACGAAACAGACTCGCACAATACAAAAACCTGGTCGTTTTATTTGCGGCTACACGTCCCTGACGTCCCTGTAATCATGGCTATCAACTGGATTAATACTTTAAGGACCCGCCTTTGTTTGGGGATTTGTTCAGAGTGGCTGAAAATGAAACTTACTATTTCATTATATACAGGAATTGATATCCACGACTACAGGGACATGCAGGAGACGGGCGCACAGGGTGTCACACTGGTCACATCCCTCTGATCTCTACGTCGACTGGATGTTTCCTCCTCTAGTTCGCCGCTCATGTGCTGATTGGTCCTCAAGACTGTCCAAGGGGTGCACGAGACCAAGGACAAGGTTGCCATTAGAACTGTGGAGAAGACAGAATGTGTTTCAGACCAAACTCGGTTACAGAACGGCGGTGATCGAAACCAAACGGCTTACGTTCTTGAGGAACTCCTCAGCAACGATACGAGCCCTGGCGTTCACAGACAGTTTCATCTCGCTGATCTCCTTGTCAATCTCCTCCATGAAGTGGATGACGAAGTCCACCAGCTTGTGTTTGTACATCTGCTCTGTGTGAAAGTTGGTGATCAAGAAGCTAATATCATATCCCTGTGGACACACGAAAGACGTGAGAGTTAGAGATGACAAAAAAAAAAAAAAACACCAGCGATTTTATTTTTATGTGTCCAGTCGATCATATGACACGGATCTTCTCCCTCAGCTTCATCCCGTACCTCGACTGGTTTCCTCCTCAGAATGAAGAAGTTCTCCGCTCTCATCATCATGAACCGCATGAACTTGTGGCAAAGGATCTTCTCGATCTCATCAGCCTGTGATCACAGCAGAAACATTTTTTTTTATGTCCAATCAAAATCAGCAGCAGAGAAGAAACATATTGAAAGCTCAAAGTGTCGAATGACCTGCTTGACAGCGATGCTGACTCTGACGGAGTTAATGGAGCCCTCGACGAGAACCTTCTCCTTCTCGTTTCGGCTGATCACCACAGGCTGAAGCAGCAGCTCCTTACTGCTCCTGTAACCACGTCCACAAAACTCTCAGCTTCCCAGTTGCTACAGGACACCTTCATACGGGCTGCTGCGAACACTTGGAGATCCTTGCCCATGCTTGTGCCATTTTTTTCATCCCTCCCATACTTTCTTGCACAAGTCAGCACAAGCCCAAACATGTGTGACGGCTGCAGATGATCTGCAGGAGAAACACAACGAAGGAGGGAAAGACTCCAAACATACCTGACCTCCACCTCCGGCTTGTTGTGGCGCTCCACCACCTGAGAGGAGAAGTTCTCCAGGCAGAGGGCCGCCTGCAGGGTGGCCCTCACAGCATTCAAGTACGGGCGCAGAGTCGCTGTCTGAGGAGAAACAAAGGAAGATGTGAGAATGTGAAGAAAGAATCCTGCTCCATGATGCAACTGGTCAGAATAAAAACAAACACAACCAACCAGCTCAGTGACACTCAGGTCTGACTGGGGCCCAGTCTGGGCAAGGATGCACACATCACTATAAAAATATACTTAGTTACTTTTAGTTGAGGGTTTATTATCAGTCGTTTAAGCATCACATGAATTAAAATATGAGATGATTTATTTAGTTTTGCTCGCAGAACCAGAAGTAGGTGAATGCATCTCATCGATTTTTATCTTCCTTCCACATTACGGCTCATTGCTTCTCTGTGTATTAAATATTTAATGTGCCTTTCAGACCAAACAAGTCCGTTTTGGGAAAGCCACCTGTGACAGTAAAGCAGGAGAAAAGGCCCGAGAGGAAAGAGCAGCTCAGCTAAACCAGTCCAGGCTCTGATGGATGCCCGTCCCCTCAGTTCACTGAAACCAGACAAGACCTGAGTCACCGCGGGACAACGAAAGCTAGCTAGCTAGCTCATGTCAATTTGAGCGAAGTCGCAGTTACTTAAAACAAATGGGTAAATATTAAATTTAAAAAAATTCATGTAATGCAGGACACTTACCATTTTTCAGCTGTAGAAGAAGGAAGTTCCTCAGCCACGCCTGGAACGACGCTTCCGTAAATCCTTCATAGTAATGTAAAGCTAAGGTGCATTCTTTTTATTACCTTCTCGTTTGAGGAGGCCGGTGCCTCCCCATAAAGCTTATGTGTTTGAACCCGTTACTCCGCCCAACTGAGGGAGAGCACACTCAAAACGAACGCACATTGGGGTGCAACCATTTTGCTTAACAAGGGGAACTACGCGTTACTTTTTGGACGTTATGTCATAAGCAGTTTAGACTTTTTTTTAATATTTGTGTAAATTTTGCCCGTAAAATAAAAAAACCAAAAATAATTTATGCAATAATTATAAAATTGCAGATGTAGTTGAAAAGCATTTGTGCAGTTGCGTCTTGACAAAAAATGGTTTATTCCAATAATACCATTGCCTTGTGGGTGGTTGTTGTGCTCGAAATTTGGCTAATTTGTTTTGCTTTGTTAAAAAGTGTTGATTTCTCTAGTTGATTTGAAAAAGCATATAGCTTACATGAAACGTTTTAATTTGGTTTAAAAAGGTAGAAGTTTAATGTAAATAGGTTTCGGACACCCCTCTCGGCGCAATGGTTTTTCCCATCATGGACGTTTTTCACTGACGGTAAATATCGTTGCTTCTAAACGTCAAATGCAATGTTTATGAGCCCTCAGTGGGCAGCAACACGCCTAAGAATGTTCGTGAATAATATCTGTGTGATTTTAATGACTAAAACTGCTATTAAAATATAAGAGTAATTCGGGTCCGTTTAGGCCCGGAGCTGAATGAAGCCCTCCTCGGACGTGCTTTGGGTTTTTGATCACAAACTTGGACCCAGACTTCACTTATGTGAGTCCAGTGTTCTCTAACGAACTGTGTCGTTCATGTGATTGTGTTAGATTAACCAGCCACACTGCCTCATCGCATCATGAGCGAGCTGAAGGACTGCCCCTCGCTGAAATACTACGACTTCAAGCCTGTGGAGCATGTGAAGGTGTGCCCCCGGTACACGGCTGTGCTGGGCCGCTCAGAGGACGATGGCATCGGCATAGAGGAGCTGGACACCCTGCAGCTGGAGCTGGAGACACTGCTGTCCTCTGGCAGCCGCCGCCTCCGAGCCCTGGAGGAGCAGAGACAGGTAGATGTCTCTGATCTATGTGTTTTCATCACATTTTATTATTCTGCACATTTGAATCCTGAATTAAAAAAAATACTAAAAGTCCCTTTGACCTTCTTCTGGCCTTAATCTCAGATCCTCACAGATTGGCAAGACAAGAAGGGAGACAAGCGCGTTCTGGGGAAAGACCCAGATCCTGCAGCCACATCCCGCCATAAAACGAAGAAGCAAAAACAGGACAGCAAAGGAGGACCGAGTCCAGGTCCTGGAAGACCCAAGTCCAAACTCATACAGCCAAAAGTTCAAGAGTATGATTTCCCAGACGATCCACAAGATATTCCACGCGCTCCGAAAAATGATGCTCCCAACAGGTCAGCAGCATCTTTCTCTAATTATTAAATCTTATTTTGTAAGGATTTATTTTTGTACTTGAAATGATTTTTCAGATTCTGGGCATCAGTCGAGCCGTACTGTGCTGATATCACAAATGAAGAGATACGGCTACTTGAGGAGCTTCTGAAACCTCCAGAGGATGAGGCGGAGTATTTCAAAGTATGACATAAAAGTCAGGCTCCTTCATCCAAGGCATTGATAACAATCCTTGAATGTTGAGTAAGATGGATTATAAAGTACACTGAGCATCAGGGATGGTTGTGTTAATCACAGATTCCAGCGTTGGGGAAACACTACTCACAGCGTTGGGCTCAAGAGGACCTGCTGGAGGAGCAGAGGGAAGGAGTACGAGCCAACGACAAGAAGAAGGGCCTCATGGGAGGACCGCTGTCAGAACTGGATGCAAAAGGTTAGGGAGAACTGTCAAGTTTTGTTTTTATCAAGACAGGCTAATATTGGTACACAGATGTGTGTCTTTATCCACGTTGATCCTCATCTTTATGTTCAACACAGACGTAGACTCACTGTTGAAAAAGTCAGAGTCCCAGCATGAATCACCAGAGGACGGGTGTCCCTTTGGTCCTCTCACTCAGCGTCTGCTGCAGGCCCTTGTAGAGGTCAGACTCAAGCTTTTCTACCCAAATGTTTCTTTCAGTAATGAACTGATAAGTGAAAAATATCCATGATTTAAATAAAAACTGTTCAAAGGCTTTTATAAACCCCTGATAAACTTTGATAAAGACCACTTGTTCTAAGAAAATGTGTCTCCTTGGAGGCAAACTAACAGAACAAGGGAGGACTCAGGATGTTTACTCAGATTTGTATTTAAAGATTTCATCTGTTTTCTTTCAGGAGAACATTATATCCCCCATGGAGGATTCTCCTATACCAGACATTTCAGGAAAGGACACTAACGATGGTGCTGGGACGTCTCCTCGAAGCCAAGGGAAAGCGTTCAGGTGCACTATGTCCTGCGTCTTACTGATGTGACCCTGCTGTGGATCATAAAACACCAAGTGTGGAGTTAATTTACTGTAACTTGGTCATAAATTAACAATCAAGGTCGGTTCAGACAGTTAGTCTGTTTAATTGTGTTTGGTCAGTTAAAGCCAATTTTATTTAGGGATGCACAATATTAACGGCCTGGTATCTGTATCGGCAGATATTAACATTAATTTCCCAATATCGGACATTCCATTAAAATAACTCTCCGATATAAAAGGTGCTGTTTTTGCCTGCAGCGGCACCACAATGTGATGATGTTGCAGAACAATGTAATGACGGCACCCAATCTCATGGTGGAGAGGAAAATTCAAAATGACGGTGAGGATGTCGGATTCCGTAGATTTGTGGACTACATTGAGCCTCGCTACATCGTCCGCAGTTGGAGATATTTTTCTGACGTAACGTCGCCCGAGTTACAACTGTAATTTCCGACATTGAGAAGGTAATAGCAGATAGCATGACTTGGGTGAGTTTTACCACAGACATTTGGACGTTGTGTTAGTCCCATTAGCATGATTATTTTTACAGCACAATGGATAGACAAAAACACTGAACTTAAAAAGACTGTCCTTCATGCAGCTGGAACCTGGAACAAGCCTCCACAAGTGAGAGCATCACAGGTGACTAATGCTAATAAATAACATTTAACACTTTTCATTTAATATAAGTTAAAGTGCTACGCATATGGTTGTTACTGAATATATGTCACCAGCTCTTACAGCTGTTACACTATTTCTGTAGCAAATAAGCCTAAATAAGAGGGCTATGTTCTGACAAAGGGACGCATATTAAAATATCGATATCGGCCAAGTAAGTTTAACATATTGGCATATCGGATATCGGCCAAAAATCCAATATTGTGCATCCCTAGTTCATAATCATAGTGGCAGAGTCGTGGGGTATTGGGTGGGGCGTGGTGGCAGCACTGGCAGTGTACTCATGACGTGGGGCTTAGTTGTCAAGGAGGATAACTGCGCTGGCCTCAAGCCTAGGACATGACCCCTTCATGTCCACATTGTGCTGGCATTGCTTCAGAAGTTACTGCAGTATTCTTGGCAGCTGCTATGCACTTCACATCTGTACAACCAATAAGACATCTTGCTCTTAATAGGTTGCAATGACCAATATTGTTGTGTGAATGTGCTGCTGACATATAGACTGTGGTGAGGACACAAACGTGAATCTTGGGTTTGTGGAAAATGGGAATTTTTTTGCAAGTCCCACACAACTGCCTTCACACTGAAGGAAATGTTCCAAATTTGCTTGACTGGGGCCAACCCAATGAATTATTTGTCCTAGATATCCACATCAGTTTAAAGGAAAATGGCTGATTTGGCAGAATATGCAAAGAGCGTTGTGAACGTTGGGGGAGGACAAAACAGAACGAGGACGGGGGAAAATGTGGATTCATCACATCGTCACTGCAGTATTTAACAATAAAATCTCAAACAAAATCTTAATCACTTGATGAAGATTAAACAAAGAGCAAACAGGAAGTGCTTCATGTTCCAACGACACTCATTACTTCAGCTTACCTGAAGTGTCCTTAAGTGAGAGAGGCAGCAGAAAAATAAAATGCTAAAACGTGAACGCCTCTAAACAAGAGTCCCAGTTCAAGTGTCAAGACTGGGTAAAGAAAACTCTGAAAACAAATTCTTCAAAGCTTTCATGCACAGATGAAATGAGAGAGTCCTGATGGATGAACCTTCAGTCGGATCACTGTTGAAAACAGGAAAGCACTTAGGAGATGAAAAGTTATACTGCAGGCTGCTATCACAACCGATGAAGAGTCGGCCCTTTTCCGAGCTGAAGATGAACTGAAAATCCACTTCTAAACTCGCGGCCGTTTTAAAGAAGTACTTTCTACAAACTGTGATCCAGTCTGTAGCTTTCGCAGAGTCCGTATCTTTTATGCAGGACAGTATTTTATTCCAAACATCTACAGTAAGGACTCAACTGCCAAAACAACAACAAAAACAGAAAAAAGAGAAAAGGTGACCGAGAGCGGGTTTGGTTCGGATTACTTCATGATTTAAATATCATCGAGACACCGAGTCTTTTTTGAAATGTAAGATTTCCAGAGAGAGAGAGATGGGACGATACGTTTCTCTGGACAGCATCAGAGAAAATGCAAGTATTGATTTAAACATCTTTGATCAGATCAGGTTGCTCCATAAATAGAAGGCTGGTGGCAAAAAACAAGCGGTTAGATTACTCATCCATTTTTTTTTTTTTTTTTTTTTGAAGAGACCAAAAATGCCTTTTGTTATTTGGTAGAATTTCTTTGCAATACCTTTGAAAAAAAAAACAAAAGGTAAAAGAGTTTCAGAGTAATGTGGCTGTCTGATGAGATTTGCACAACCCGACAACAGTGCTCATCTAAATGTTAACGTAAGAATAATAATGCTGACTCATTTTGATCAACATCATAGGTTTAGGATACAGTAGTGCTTTGGGTTGAGTAATGCATCCTGGTCAGGGGGCTTTCTGGGTGAAATTTGCATGTTCTCTTCATGTATGTGTGGGTTTTCCCTGGGTACTCCAGTTTCCTCCCACAGACCAAAAACATGCATGTTAGTCTAATTGTGACAGAGTAAATGGTTATTTGTCTCATTTGTCTCTATGTCCTGTGATGGACTGGAGACCTGTCCAGGGTGTCCCCCACCTCTCGCACAGTGATAGCTGGACATGGACACCAGTGACCCCGTAATCCGGAAAAGAAGAAGCAGGCAAAGATAATGGATGGTGCAGAATACTGGTATGTCTTTTTTGTTAAAAATATTACCAGAATCGTTCTTTTCCACCTGCACAGTATATTATTACTAAAATTAGAAACATTTTGTCCCAAAATGATGAAAAACAAACAAACAAAAAAAAAAAAGATTGGTTCATGCACTTACTGCATCCCTTCTAGGCTGAACTACAGTGATACTTGATCAGAATGTCCAAAAAACTCTGGACTGAGAACTCAGTAAAGCTGTCAGTTGATCCAAACAGCTGCTGCCAGAACTCTGATCAGAGTTTGAAGAAGAAATCACATTTCTCTAATTTTAGCTAAATTCAAAATATAATTTAAACTCCTGCTTCTAACCTACAAATCTTTTAACAACCAAGCTCCATCTTATGGTAGAGAGTGTATTGTTCCATATTTTTCTAACAGTGCATTTTGCTCTCAGACTGCAGGTTTTCTTGTCGTTCTTATACAAGTATATTAAAAAAAAAAAAAAAGAACATTGTGAAAAGTTATTTTTTTTGTCAATCATTTCAGAAAGTGAAACTCATATCAGTGTCTCAGAAAATTAGAATATTCCACAGTCAGCTTGTGGTACCTTTGTCAGTGTGGGCAGCCGAGTCCTGCTGGAAAATAAAATCAGCATCTCCATAAAGCTCGTCAGCAGAGAGAAGCATGAAGTCTCTAAAATGTCCTGATACAAGGTGTCTGTACTGTGGACTTCAGAAACTACAGTGGACCAACACCAGCACAGGACATGGACCCAAGCCATCACTGACTGGGGAACCGTCACCCTGGACTTCAAACAACATGAATTCAAAGCTTCTCCACTCTTCCTCCAGACTCTGAGACCCTAATTTCCAAATTACATGAAGAATTTGCTTTCATCTGAAAAGAGGGCACTGAGCAACAGTCCAGTTATTTTCCTCCTCAGCAGGTGAGACACTTCTAATGTCTGGTTCAGGAGTGGCTCGACTTGAGGAATGAGACATTTGCAGCTCATGTCTAAGAGTTAATCAGCTGATTAGGGTGAGACACCATGAGTTTACAATACTGAACTGCTTTAAAATAAAATTTTCTGAGACCCTGAATTTTGGTTTTACATTATTTGTAAGCCATAATTTTAAAAAATACAAGAAATAAAGGCTTGAAATATTTCACTCTATGTAATGTATGAGTTTCACAATACAGTATTCAATTTTTTTAGATACATCTGTAGTTTGTAAAAAAATAAAAAATAAAAAAAAAGGAAAGAAAGGAGAAAAAAAAGGCAAATTTCTTGTTGAACCAACTTCCAGTCTGTTTGAGGCTGACAGCTTGCCTGCTCTTAAAACTAGGCTTAAGGCTTTCTTTTTAGAAACATCCTATAGTTGGCATTAGTGAGGGTTTCCTGAACTATCCCTTAGTTATGCTGCAGTGCTCTAGACTGCTGGGGGACAAACTGTTTTTACTCTGTTTGTCTGTGTCCCTTCCAGTGTCCGACCGACCCCCAGCTGGTCAAGGCAAATGGCGACTCATCTGGAGTCGGGTTCTGGTTCTGGAAGTTTCTTCTTGTTAAAAGGAAGTCGTTGTTTTCTGCTGTTGCCATTGTACTGCTCAGGAATGGGGATTGTGCAAAAAGGATTCAATGTCATTAAATAGATTTTTTTATTAATTAACATTTGTAAAGTACCCTGATGCATGCTCAATAATCCAGGTAGAAAAATCTAAAAAAGCTAAGTCTGGTCCTCTGGACATT
>JARVLU010001354.1:9284325-9300976 GCA_031762415.1 Simpsonichthys santanae
TTTTTTGAATGTCCAGAGGACCAGACTTAGCTTTTTTAGATTTTTCTACCTGGATTATTGAGCATGCATCAGGATAAGCCACCCCTTGATTTAACAGTTTAGAGCCACCTTTAACATCAATAACTAAGAAGTTGATTTCTGTCTGACAGTCCATCAGACTTTTACCAACAATCATTTCATTCAGTCTTTTTCAAAATATACAGTACTGTCATGAACTTTAACCTTTAACCTGCTACTGCAGACCTGTAAAGTCTGACGTGGAGCCCCTGGGTGTACTGGTCATTTCTCAGATTATTGCACGCTCTGATCATGGGGTGAATTTGCTGACATGTCCACTCTCGGGATCACTGGCAACTGTCTTTGTTTTCTTTTTGTGAATACCAGTAATCTGTCTTTCGCTCTGTAGAATGATGGACTTTCAACAGTTGGGAAATGACCTGTCCCAGATTGATGAGCAGCAACTGTTGTTTTTTTAGAGGTCATTGCTGATGTCTTTCCTTCTTGACATTGTGTCAACTCATGTATGCTTCAGAGCAGCAAACTGCCAACACTTTGTAGGTGGGCACACTTATGGTGATCAATTGATCAATACAATTGATCAGCAGCCAAGGAAGCAGCAAGATCAGACTTAATTTTTCACACACAACTTTTCCATTTTTGATCTCAGTCTTGTTTAATTAATAATGACATGGTGTAGTTGTGTGTTTTTTGTACTAATTTTAGAACCTGGTAAAGATAAGATCATTGTTATTTTAGCCTTTAAAACCCAACAACTGAAAGGGAGTTGACATTTTTCTCCCAGGACCCTAACATTTATTTTCTTAACAACAAACTGGTAAAACACACACACACACTCTCAAGCACCGTTGCAAATATGTTTCCTTATTTTCACTGCAGACTGATAATAGCATGGTAAACCGTCATAACTGAAACTGACAACTTCCTCTCTCTGTCGTCCTCTCTTGTTTCCCTCCTTCTTAGATTAAAAAGCAGCAGCAGGATGTGATGGGCTTCCTGGCAGCCAATAAGATCGAGTTTGAGGAGTGTGACATCGCAGCCAACGAGGCCAACAGGAAGTGGATGAGAGAGAATATCCCAGAGGATGCAAGACCCACAACAGGGAACCCCCTCCCCCCACAGATGTTTAACGACAACAAATACTGTGGGGTGAGAACATCACACACTGAATTAATGGCTAAAACTGTCCATACAGTTTAGGATGAGTGAGAGAAGCAGAGTGTGCTGAATTCACACAAGTAGAGGTGTTGGTTAGGTTACTTCCTGTTATGCTGTGCTGTTCAGCTGAGGCTGAATGAAGTTTTAGTGCTTCTAAAAGACTTAAGACATGGCTCCTTCATGAAACAGCAATGTTTGAGCAATGTATCTGTCTGCCACATGCACCAAGATTGACTTGATCAGGTGGACATGAAGGAGATTTGCCAGTCTGTTGTGTCTATAAATGGCAGAAGGCGGCACATTTTTGGAAGCTTTGTCTAATCTGAGAAAGAAGAGCTTGTTTTGTCTTGTCTGTGCTCCAAGATTGGAAAAGTCCAGCTGATGGTGTTGTAGTGAACACCTTGATGGAGAAATATGTTGTTAGGGAGAAAGAACCTTGTAACACATAAATTTTCTAGAAAGCAAAATTGGGAAATCAGTTTATGGGGAAGGAACAGTGGAAAGGAAAACAACGAGAGAAGGGAGATGGATGTTATTCCAAGTAGATTGTGAAGGAAAGGAGAATAAAAGTAATGAAGAGGCAGGTGCGGTGGTACCACTGTAAAAAGGAACCTGTAAATGTATTTTGTTTTAATCAGTACATGCAGGCTGATAAAACTGACAAAAAATGTTTTATTTATTTATTTTTTTTGTGTCACTATTGCTTAGCACGATATAATTTTGTGTTGTGAAAGCTGCATGATGCCATGTCATTTTTTTTGTTATGACTAGTTCTATCACTAAATTAGAAAAAAATACAATCTTCCCCTGAATTCACTTTTTTTTTTTTTTCTTCTTCTTCTTTCGGCTTCTCCCTTCGTCAGGGGTCGCCACAGCTAACTAGTCGCACGAAGACTTGGCAAATGTTTTTACGCCGGATGCTCTTCTTGACACAACCACAGACCACCGAGCTACCACAGCCCCCTGTGTGGAGCAGAGTGCTACTATCTAGGGTTCTCGGGGGAGCAGATGGTGTTGGTTAAGAGCCTTGCTCAAGGGCCCAGAGTGGGGCAGATGAGGGTGGAGACAGTTGTGACTGCTTCACTTATCCCACCCACATTTTTGATGTTGTCGGTACTGGGGCTTGAACGGGCAATCTTCCCATTACAAGCGCATCTTCTTAACCTCTGCGCCACCACTCCCACTTTGAGAAACTTGTATGTTGGTGCAAAATATGAGTTCTTAAAAGACAAGGTTTTTTTTTCTCAATTCAAATTTAAAAGTGCAGAGCAGAGTTTCAGGCTTTTAACACTTTGCAATTAGCAGCAATATTTTTCTGCGAGCTTACGTGTACAGGTTGTTAGCACCTTTGTTAACCATGTTCACAAGAGAGATTAGATTCAAAACTGCATTTTGCGCAGCTCAGTTATCGGTATCGAGGCCCTGTAATGCTTGAGCCCAATCTGTGTCAAGTGAAACAATTACCAACTCTTTTCAATTGAGCTTGTGCGACGTGTTGACCCTGAATGGAGCAGCCAAAATAAATTGTGTGTGTTGGGAAGGTGAAAGCTGGGTTCAAACCATCCTTTCCTGAACATTTCACCTTTGCAACATATCCATATTTATGAGATAACAAACAAAACGTAGCCTGGCTATTTTGAGATAACTGAACAGTCAATTCAAGATCTAAAGAAGATTACATCAACATTAATAATGGTTGTTAAAATCAATCTTATCTTCCATAATAAAAGTATAAATTGTATCTGAAAGGTTAAATTGGTATAATTTTATCAACAAATGCAGAAAAAAAAAAGGACTAAAACAGCAGCGCATGTAAACGTTTCAGTTTTTATGACAATTTAATCAGCAATAACCACAAGTTTGCTCTTTTTTCCCTCCTTGCAGAAGAATCTGTGAGCAGCCTCCCAGCCTGGGATCTACCCACGGTGCCTGAGTCTCTGCTGTCCACAGTGGGCGACCACGACATCACGCTTCCCGCCAACATCACCAGCCCTTTCTCCACCCATCAGTGGAACACCACCATGCCCGTTCGCCTCAAAAACACCTCGCAGAACACAACCACGGCGACCCCGACCGCCACTTCGACGGTGCCGCTCTCCACCACCGCAGGAACACAGACGCCAACGGAATCCACCGCAGCTTCGCAAAACACGAGCGAGGACGCTGTGACGAGCGACAGCCTGAAGCTGACAACCGCAACCATGACGACGCCCTTGACAACCACGTTTACTGTTGCGAGCGCAGAGATGACGACGCGGGCGCCAGTCACGGGGAGCGCCGTAGCTTCACCGCCAAATTTCACGACTGCTTCTGCGACCACGCAGGAAACGACAAGCGTCAAAGCTACGACGACTACAGCTCCACCCACAACAACAACGATTTCTACAACTACATTCAGCCCCACTACCACCCCACTGACAACTGCTCCCCCAACCACAACCACCACAACCACTACAACTACCACTCCAGCTCCGACTACTACCACCACCACCACTGCATCAACTACTTCTACTGCCGCCACTACTACAACCACAACAACTACGACCACCACAACAAAAGCACCGGACACCACTGTGTTCATCCCAGTCCAAACTACACCCCCTCTGACAACAACCGCACACACTCCCTCCACCACCAGCGCAGAGGACATTCATCTACCCTGCAACGTGACCGAGAGGTTCTGGGTCAAAACGGGTAGGAGACTTTATTGTCATCACAAGACGTTTTAGAACAACTTCAGAAAATTGAAGATAAATTTAGACGTCAGAAACAAAAGTTGGAATGTTCAGACCGACTATCAACAAGATAATTAAGATTATTAAAAGAGGGATTGTCTGAAGTGGTTATGAATATTTAGTATCTTACCTGCATTAGAAAGCAGTCAGATTGATCTCAGTTTGGAAAACCAGCGAGAAGATGTCTCTGAGTAGTCAAGCTAACATTTACACTGACTAGGGTCCATGTAGGACCCTGCCATCTTATGTCAAACCTCAAATCCTTTACAGAGTTTCAGGTGATAAATTTATAGTAATTATTATACTGTGTTTATTTTGCATCAGCTTTACACCATAGATTGACCATGTTGGGACCATTAGATCCATAATGGGAACACAATTTTTGGTTGGTTGTGCAAGCAAGGCTGGGTTGCAAAACTGACAGTAAAGATTACAAGCGATTTAATGAAAAGGTTCACAAAACATTTGTCTAAACAACATAAATTGACTCGTCGTTTGAAAGTCAGTTGATGTCACATCTATGTGAGAATCTCAGATTCTCCATAATGACATCACACAACGCCACTTAGAGAAACAGTCCCTATCTCTTTATGCCCATCATCACTGTGCTCCTTTTAACTTTTTTTAATTTTTACTTCCACAGTTTTGTCTATTGAGCTGCGCAGAAACCGTCTGGACCTGATCCTGAAACAGAACCTGTCAAAAGGACTGAGTCATGCCCTGCAGAGAGCCCTGAATGACTCCAACGCCAGTGCACAGGTCGGTGTTTCTCGCCGCTTCAAATGCAGCACACGCAATATGTCTCAGCTAATAGACATGCTTTAGTGGCTTTTACCCGACATGGGACAGTGTTGAGTGTTTAGGGGATAAATACCATCAGGTCAGAGGTCAATTAGAGTCATAGTTTACAGTGTGTAACTCTTCTCTTCTCATTAAGATGTGGGTGGTAATTGTTTTTCTGCAGACTGGAAAAGTGCTATAAGTATTGCTAAGACATGAGTCATAGTACATTAAAGGCAGCGGGCAAAAAAATCAACTCAGTGGTTTGGAAAGGCAGTGACCACACAACAGTGACTGGTTAATCCCAGTTAGTGCTCAGAAGATACAGGGTGCCAGCACTTGACTCTGGTTGGTAAAGAATAAGGTTGATGTCTCATATGACAACAGTTTACCTCTCCATCATTCCGTTTGGTGAACGATTAAACTGGTCTTTCGCTCACTCTATACTGTATATGAAAAAACATCTTATATGTTTGTTTTAAATCCCAAATTAACTTGGGCAGCTCAGAGCCCAACATGTAGTAAAAAGAGACTGTGGTAAAAATAGGATCATTCAATTATTCAATCAAATCAGTTTCCTGGAGCAGATACCAAATAATTTTTTAAAACAAAATGAAGCAATATTAATGTTTCCAATAGAATATAGCTGTGTAATAAAGGTAAACAATGCAACAAGTATAAAAATTACAAATAATAAAATGTACAGCGCCCATCTCCTGGATGAGCTAAACATTTTTGTATGTGAAAAGATAAAATAGAACAGTGTCTGCAGAAAAAAAATTACCGGCAGGTGGAAAATAAGTAGAAACTATAAACAGAAAAAACAGTTGTGTGAATTTTGACTCTTTTGTTCAACATGTTATTAATGCTATCCTTCTAATGACGCGTTCGTAGTTGTCATGGAAACTACATGGTAGTTTGGTACAAGACAACCGATTACTTGATAATGGAGAAGTTGGAGGAGGAACATCTGGTATTTCTGCTGTTAACCAAGGAGAAGTGCTGTTTTTGTAAATTTGTCACTAAGTTCTGACCAACCACACAACACTTGGTGCATGTCCTACAAGACATTACTTCTTCTGACAGAGGGTTGTGCATAGAATTGGTTCTTGGAGACGTCAAGCAGCTACCTTATTTTCTGGCGTATAAGTCACAGTTTTTTCATAGATCTGTCAGTCCTGCGACTTATACGCTGAAGCAACTTATATACATTTATTTTCCGCATTCATAATGCAATTTTTGACTGACTAAATTTCTAAGAACTGCAAAAGCTACTCCTCCCGTGCATACTCACTCCACTTAGCTGGTGCAGGGGAAGGAACGGTGGCGAGCTAGTGACTCCGGCTGCAATGGATGGATGGTGCCATGTTGCCCAAGATAAATTAAGCTGTTTTGACCACTAAAGTGCATTTATTAATGAAAAGTTTAACTGAGCCACACGTTTGCTATAATGTCGAGCAAACAAATAATTGTTTTTAAGTGTTAATCTTGTTAAATTTCTAAGAACTGCAACACCGAGTCCTCCCATGCGTGCTCGCTTCACTCAGCTGGTGGAGGCAGAAAAACGCTGGAGAGTTAGCGGCTCCGGCCACGATGGATGGATGGATGGATGACGCTGCGCCGCTCCAGGCGAAATGAAGCTGTTTTGACCATTAAATAAATGCATAATAAACATGACGGGTCAGCGGTGACGCATAATAAATGCAACTTATATGCCAAAGTGACATATATGTTTTTTTCCCTCTTCATGATGCTTTTTTTGACTTGTGTGACTTATATGCCAGAAAATACGGTTCATCAGCGAGGCACAATTTCAGCACTTCTTATGAAGTAAACCAGCATTTATCCAGACAGTGTTTGAACCTAAAAATGCTTCCTGCCTCCTGAGCCCCGTGCAGAGAAAGTTCAACTCCTAAACTGCTGAGTCACTCTGAGGAAACGAGGAGGTCCTGCAGCAGTAGGCGCTACGTTAATAAGTGGAAAGGAGTCTCCAGAGGCTAGCAGTGTTTGCATCAATGAGCCGAGCAGTTATTCATCAGTCAGGTTCGTGAAGTTAGTCTTCTGTGAGGATGTTTTTACACCTGCAGGAGGAGGAAACAGCAGATGCGTTTAAATATGAATAATTACCCAAGTGAAAGTAATACTGAACATGTTTTATTTTTATTTTTAAACAAAACACTGATTTAGCTGCTTTTCTTTAGGCATTAATATTGTTCCAGGCTCTTGGGAATGATGCCACTTTGTCTGCATCTGAGGTTGAATCGCAAGTGGTTCCTGTAGTCTGCCCTCTTCCTAGCTGTTTTTTCAAACTCTCTAACAAGTTTGAGGCAATCCTGGCCAAGTGGTTCAAAATATCCTGATGCATGCTCAATAATCCAGGTAGAAAAATAAAAAAAAAAGTTAATTTTGGTCCTCTGGACATTCAAAAAAACAAAACAAAATAAACAAACAAAAAAAAGTAGAAACGTTTCGTCTTTCCTCCGAAAGACTTCTTCAGTCTTAGGTGCTGTATTCAGCTCAGTCTTATAAATAGAACCTTCTCATAGTGGATCTGAACAAACTTACAGTGGCTCATTCAGGCTCATAAGGACTACATTTCCCAGAAGCCAACAGTGCCCCACCCAGAAGCCCTGATGGAAAAAGTATGGTGCTTATTACAGTGTCATTCTTCAGAGCAGAACCAGATCTCCAGACCGATTGGTGAATCTGAGAGCTGTTAGCCGGCTCACAAAGTCAATGTCGTTGGTCCGGCGCTCACTCCGGAGTCCACCGCCACTACCCCGAGCCAGAGAACTGACCAGAACCGGAAGGTAGGTCCGCTGAAACGGAACCAAATCGGAGTGGAACCGAGAGCTGCTGCTGTTCTGCAGAGCTGGTGAGTAAAATTTAGTAGCTACATATAAACATGTTGTTAAAATGACGCAGGTTTAGAAGTTAGGAACATTACAAGAGTATGGGAAGGATTTCTAAAATATTTAAATATATAAATACAAAAATAAATACAACGTTGCTACTTCATGGATTTTTGTTTATTGCGGGGAGTGGGGGGTCTGGAATGTAACCCTCACAATAAATGAGGGACTACTGTACTCCTTTTCTTGTGGTGTCTTTTCCTCAATCTTTGACATGAACTTATGGAGTCAACTCTATTTGCTAATTTAAGTATCTGATCTTATCCAAGTATCAATAAATAACTGTCTGATCATACCATGTGAGCCCCACAGAAGATGAGCTGCACAGCTGAACGAACACTGCTTGTACTCTGATTTATCGTGGCCTTGATGTTTCCATCAACTCTCCCTCCACTCTGACTGTCAGCAGGTTGATCTACATTCCTGCTGTGGTGCAGCAGAGTTTACTCCAGCGGCTCATTAGGGTTTCAGATCAACTCCTTTTTATTAATTTTTTGATGCATCTGCTAAGTAAAGGTCTGCTTCTCCAAGCCTCCAGGCCCATTGACTGTCTAGTCGGTTTTGATTGGCTGCATATACGCTTCGCCTGAGTAGAATAAGTGAAGAGAATTTCAGTCCAAGTGGAACGTATCCCCTTGTTGACGCTGGCCTCCAGGATCGATAGGCAGTCAACACTTACAGCTTCGGTCGGCCGGTGCTGAGCGAGGCTCCTCTGCTGCTTCACACATTAAACTTCATGTGCCGCTGTAGAGGCTGACGTTGAGGACCTTCACTCACAGATAATGTTCCTTTTTCTTGCAGGGACGAGGTTGTGCAGGTTATCTCTGACACAAGAGGCCCTACATGCAACACATAACTCATAGAACAGAGCACACAGACAGTGTTGCCCACTACCTCAGGGTTACCAGCATTTCAGGAAAACAAAATTCCCTGATTTTTCCCTGATAAATCCTTAAATTGCACGAGACATTTCAGTCAAACAAAATGCTCAGAACTCAGTGTTTTACATGGCGAGCAGCATCACATTTACAGATGACAGGAAGTATACTGTAGCGTACGATACTTGCATATGGCAATCATTCCTAATAATTAATTACAGTATATTGTAACATCAGATACTAAAGCCCCCACAGCCATTCAGTAAGGATACATGTACCATGTTCACTGTAGGAGCAGAACATGGACTCAATGATACATGAATACTAACATTAAAACTAGAAAAAAATAAATAAATAAACTAGAAAAAAAAAACAAAGGTAAAAAAGAAAAATGAAAAAAAAAAGAAAAAAGAAAGAAAAAGAAAACTAAGAGAGAGAGAAAAAAGAATGATTTCACCTGTCAATCAATGTCAGTGGGTTGGACCTGCTACAGCTAGTTGTAATCTTGTTAAATTCAAAGACCTAAAACAGCGAGTCCTCTGGTTTGCGCTCCTGCAGCACCGATTGATTTTTTTCCAGCCCATCACTTTTTGTCACAACACTTTTATGTTCTGAGAACGTAATTCTCTCAGTTTGATCTGCTAAAGTTACCTGAGCTGAACGAAGTTCATGCTTTATTTATTTATTTACTTTTGAACATCTGGGTGTTCCGTACCATCCTTCATGTCTGTTCACCTAGCAAGTCGCTGCTATGCTAGCTGCACCAGTTAGCAACAGGAAAACTAATGGTGAAGGATCAGCCAGTGGGCGTGCAGGCCCAACCCACTGATGTTGATTGACAGCTGAAGTCATTCTGCTGAAAAGTGGCATTATGAAACAAATAAGCCATCATGAAAAACACAATTATGAAATAAGATAAGGAAAATGAAAAATTTTCATATTTATGAGAGTAGATATTTCATAATGCTTTATTTATTTATTCATTTAATTTTGAGCATTTTGGTGTTCCATATATTTCAGGTGTCTTTTGTAAATGAGTCCTTGAGGCTCAATGAGACTAACCTGTATAAATAAGGGTTGAATTAAAAATACATGTGCACGGTACGATCTCAGACACAACATATTTTAATCAGCAGATAAGTGTTATTCCCTGAACATTCCATGTCTGGTCATGTTCATTTTCCAGGTTTTCCCTGATTTTCAGAGTTGCTGGGAACATACTGTGAGGCAACAGTATTAACCACTGATCCATGGTCCTGCCAATTTTAATTCAAATTCTCAAAAACTTGGTGTGGTACGTCCTCTTGACAAATTTTATTAAAACGCTCAGCAAGTAATCATCAGACATACATCTACAACTGATTAACTTTTTAGGGCAACTCAATTTGATGGCCACCACAGCCAAATCACCTTAAACCAGTGGTTCCCAACACTGGTCCATGAGGAATGCCATCCTGTATGTTTTAGTTGTTTCCTTGCTTTGACACACTTGGTTTTAATAAGTGGGTGATTAACAGGCTTCTGAAGAACATGATGTAATTAAACCACTGAATCAGGTGTGTTGGAGCAGAGAAACAACTCAAACATGTAGGTTGGCGTTCCTCAAGGACCAAGGTTGGGAACCACTGCCTTAGACAACACAAAAATGGCTGTATTTCAGTCAGGTTTACAGGTACTGTGCTAAACTTTGGTGTGGTAGTAGCTGAGGTTATTCCCAACACACTCTGAGCTTGATGTTACATTAGATCAGGGGTGTCAAACCCACTTACAAAAGGGGGGTCAAAATTAAAACCTTTTTCAAACTAAGGGCCGGTTTCAGAAACTACATTAACTCAAGTTAGATACCAGACATATTTTCTTGGTTGAAGGTTCCTCAGCAAGAATTTTATTGGTCTCATTTGATGTTCTCTGTTGCACTTTTGACATAATCAAAGATTACTGGAAAAAAATAATTAAAGTGATTAAAGTATTTTACATTTAAAATAACACTTGGGGGCCAGATATGATGTGAACAAGGGCCACATTTGGCCCCCAGGCCTTGAGTTTGACACATAGGTGTTAGATAACCTGTGCATCTTATGTTCAAGGGTCGAACTGGGAGGCTACAACTCACCTGCTGCTCAACAAACAGAGACAATCTTTGTCTAAATCTGTGGTGTGAAAGGTGGCGGGCGATAATATGCAACCCTTCAAGGGGGGAAAAAAAAAGCCTTAAAAATAAAAATAAAAATAAAAAAATAGAAAGAAACTGTCCAGATGACCTGACTGAGCATTATTAGATTTTGTACCTGGATGACAGAACATGAACCTTGTTGTCTTCAAGGACTGCTTGGCCTTCCTTCACCCTACACGTTCCAATATCTCCATACGTCTCTCCTCCATTTAAAACAAGCTGCTCAGCTTCAATCACTTTGCTTTATCCTTTTCAAAGAACTTCACACCTTCAGGTATTTTTGATTTTTCCTGTTAAAGTTTTTCTGTAATTTTTTTTCTCTCAAGTCAAACCGAGGGTAAAGAACGGACGGTGCTGAACGTTGCACAGATCTCAAACCTCCTCGGGCCAAATGTGTGATGTTTGGATTTTCAAATTAAATTGACTCGCCATGATGTGAGGGCTGCTCTTCCTCCACAAGCAGAGTCTCCGCAGTCGCTGGACACATTAAAAAACAGACCTAACGTAATATTGTATGGATCCACCTTTAATCTGAATCCTGAAAAAAATCATGACCATCCTGCCTGAACGGCAAGAAACAGGTCTGAGAAAACGTTATTGGATTAGGAAGTGATTCAACACGACTGCTGGTACTCTAATTCACTTAGACGTCTGATAATAAAGAAAAAGCTTAAAAAAAGAAAAAGGAAAAGCAAGAAAACAAACATATTGTATATTTTAATCAAATGAAACAAATCCTCAGCATCTAAGCACCTTTTTGTGGCTGCACGGATGTGCTTTGAGCTAAAAGTAGCATTCTGACCTGTGGAAATCTTAAAAGCTCACTCGTGTTCTAACAATTTACTTTGATGAGGACAAAATGTTCTGAACAATCGTCTTTTTATTTTTTTATTTCCCACTAAAAACACAAATCTCAGCTTTAAGCTGGCACATTGACATACTTCTCTGCAACCATCTTGCAGGAGGATCACCACAACACACACACACACATCCTGACTTACCAGACTTACCATTGTCGTACGCCAAGAATGTTGCTTCATACATGTTGTTTTTGACATACATGGACTCTCTGTCCAGCAGGGCCATGGTGGTAATCTGACCATTGGTTCTGTTGATCTTCAGCCAGTTTGCAGGGTCTGATAACTTGGAGTATCTGCACACACACACAGAAAACATTTAGTCCATTTAATTCGACTGGAAACATCGGCGTCCTCCAGCCGACGATTGCTTGAATAGCAGCAGCCCTGAATCCAAAGTGCCCATTATGGCTGAAAGACAATTAGCATAATAAGCGACGTCAGCTGAGCGCCTCTGAAACTCCACAGCGGCCAGAGCGTGGAACATATGTTCTCCAAACTTATGAATGCTGTAGCTCATTAGCATGAAGGCTGAAGAAACCCTGAGTCCACGAGTGGGAGAGCCAAACAGCGCTCTCCCTTTGTACCCGCTCCGGCGCCATAGCAACAGTTATGGTCATCACAAGTCCATACTGAACACAACAGCTTCCGTTCAAGTCGATAAATCTCATTAACACATGATGAGGAGCTTAAACAGCTGGACAAGGGGAGGGAGGGAGGGCACAGTGAGAAATGGTTAATAGTGGATGAGGCGACGTCTGGTTCGGGGTCAGAGGTCGCTGTAATGACAAGAAATGTGTTCGGACACACGGGTGAGGGGAGAGAGCACAGCCATGCTTCTCTGTAAACATGGGCAGTGGATCATGACTGACATAAACAGCAGCTTAATTAAAGGAGAGCATCGGAGGCTGACAGCGGTTAGCCGTGACTCGCACCATCGTTCAGGAGGACTAATCCCACCCCCAGCTAAAGACACTGCTAACACACAGCTGCACGAGACAGACCGTCTTCATTCTCTACGCTTAAAGATGAAACACAAGAACGGGATGAATAAAACTTTAATTTCTCTGTGAAAGAGCTCACCATGCTGTGTAAGAGTGGGTTTGATATCGCAGGTGAGATTCTGGGGTTTGTGTGGCGTACCTTCCTGTGCCATCAAGACATCCCCTCTCCTCCCGTTGGAGCAAGAGGAGTTAAATGTTTTACTATACCTCTGAGGTCTTGGTTGTCATCCTGGCAGATTTAGTTTGGGATTACCAGGATCTCATTAATGCTATCAATATATTTAATGTTGTTGTAACACTGAGCTAAGACTTGATATTAGAAATTGAGTCTCGTTAGAAAACACCTCATTAGATTATAGTTTTCTACGTTCAGATCCTGATCAGTCCGTGTGGTTTCAGCTGAACAGTTTTGTTTCTCTCCTGTGCCATCTCACCCTCAGTCAGCTCCTCATCATCAGCCTGCGACTCACCTGTTCCCAGTCTGTGATGCATCAGCTAAGTAAAGGTCTTAGTCTGGGTCTCACCGATACCTCCACAGCCTTGCTCCATTAATGGCCTTAATGCAACAAGAAACAGTTGCCTGCGTATTTCTAGTGTTTGTTCTCCTTGTGCCTCTCGAGTTGTGTAAGTTATTCTGCAACATCAGCTTTTTGTCCCATCACAGAGCGAAAAGAGGGAATTGGAAATACCTTTTGTCTGTCCTGATAACTTCAAAAATAACTGAAGTACAGACTTCCATTTTGCTCTGTAGCTACTTCTAGGCATAAGAAAGATCTCCATCAAAAATGTTGTTTTCAAGTCAAAATCCAAGATGGCCACAACCATATACAGTATTCTCTCACTATATTGCGGTTCACTTTTTGCAGCTTCACTATATTGCAGTTTTTTTAAACCCATTTTTTTAATAGTGTGTACTGTACATGCTGTGCACTACTGTACATTCATCTCATCGTCATCATCTCAATCGCCAACGTGTTTAAGAGCATATGAAGTGTTTGTAAGAGAGTGGAAAGGTTAATAAGTGTGGGAAGGGGTTTTAAAGTCCTAAATATATATAAAGTGTTCACTCTACTATTATACAAGCAGGGCGCCTCGCCTACTGAACCAAACTGCAAGTAGAACCGAACCACCCCATGCCCGATCAGCAGTGATGTAGCGCTAAGCTAGCTGCATGTAATACAGGCGCATAGCTAAAATGCTACAGGTAGCGCTCATGCTGCCTCTTCCCTCACGCTGACACCCGCGCGCAAAAACTGTCGGTACAAACAGCGCACAGCTCTGAAGTCTTTCCCCCCACCCCCATCAACAAAAATCACAGACGAGATGAGTGCTCCGCCATGGCAAGTTGTCTAGTGGAAACACTGACATAAATAATAAAATAAATTTAACGCTGCTACTTCACTGTTGTGGGGACTCTGGAACATAACCCTCGTGATAGGTGAAGGATCACTGTATACGTAAACCAGCCAACTTCATCATTTGAAGAAACTATACTTTCTATATTTTATATTGCTTAAAAGTATAGTTTCCTCAAATGATAGGGGTGGCCCAAGATTAATCTATGGTGGGCAAGTCCACCATTGGCCACCCATTTTTGCTATGCTCCGTTAAATGTCCATCTAGAAGTCCCAGGAATTTCGACCTCCCCCCAGAAGTCCTGAAAAAGGGTCAAAAGACCCTTAGCACTAGAGTGACTAGATTTTCAAGATCCTGAGGACAAACCCCCTCCTTCTCCTCAACAATTTGCGGGCCATTAACTGCCATTTGTTTTAAATATGCACACAAGTAACTCAGACACACCCACCTCACCAGACTGCATTCCAATGTCCAATCCAGGGAGCGGGGGATTTAGAAGCCAAGTTCATGCAGCCTTTTGTTCTTTGGAGGATAAATAGGTGAATGCTTCACCTAATTTGTTCACAAGAAACAAAATGCAGAGGAGGCACACCACTCAACAGGCATTGGAACTGATCCTGAGCAACGCCAACCCTTGTGACTCAGATGGAGAAGACATAGTGCTTCAACCGGATTCGGACTCTGACCTGTCTTCAGGTTAGATTTCTCAAACTACCTATTTTCATTTCCGGACTATCTTATTTAGAACCAAACAAAATTTAATTTGAAATTAACAAGAAAGGTTGAATCATGTCATCTGGACTTCGTTTTTTTGTTAAAAAGAAACGTTTCGCCCCTCATCCAAGGGGCTTTGTCAGTCTGAGGCCTAGCCATCTGGTATTACCCAGAAGCCCAAAAAACAAAAAAACGAAGTCCAGATGACATGATTCAACCTTTCTTGTTGTTATATACCTGGATGACTGAGAAAACAAACTTTGTGTTAATTTGAAATTGTTTATCTTGCAGATGAGGACACTCCTCCTTTACCAAAAAAGAGAGCTCGGTTGGAGAGTGAGCCGACAGAGACCACAAAAGATGGCACAGTGTGGCGTGAAGAACAAGTGGGGGCACGTCTCCATTTCACCCCAATAGAACCATACGCCACAGATGGAGAGCCAAGGGCTAAGGCCAGACGAAGTATCCGGAGTCGCCTTCAGAGCTTCCTCTGTTTTATCACCCTTGACATGCTTCGTAGCATTCAAGAATGGACCATTCAACATGCACGTCACACAGAGCAGGTGGATTGGTTCATGGATCTCCCGGAATTAACTGCATTTATTTCAGTCATTATCTTGCGGGGGGTGACCAAGGTTCCATCACTACGTGACAGCTGGTCAGCAAACCTGGCAAACCCGAGGATCATTGCAACTATGGCCCGAAACCGCTTCCAAGACATCATGCGACACCTACGCTTTGATGACATGTTCACACGCAGTGTGCGAGCGCAGACCGATAAGTTTGCTGCAATCTCCGATGTGTGGGGATCATTTGTCACCAACTGCATCGCATCCTACAATCCTGGTCGACACATCACTATTGATGAACAGCTTTTCCCATCAAAGACTCGCTGTTGTTTCCTGCAATACATTGCAACAAAACCGGACAAGTTTGGCATCAAGTTTTGGGTGGCTTGCGACTTGAAATCAAAGTACATCTGTAATGTCCTCCCATATCTTGGCAAGGACCCCAGTCGTCCCAGCGGAGAGAGACTGTCCGAGACTGTAGTGATGAGGCTGATGGAACCATTCATGGACAAGGGTAGAACTGTAACCACGGACAATTTCTTTACATCACTGTCACTTGCACAACGACTGCTTAGCCGGAAAACCACTATCCTCGGCACAGTCAACAAGAGTCGCCGGGAAATTCCTCAATCCACTAAACAGATGATCCGCACTGAATTCACCACTCAGGTGTTTTCAACCACTGGTGCCACACTGACAGTGTATGCACCCAAACGGAAGAAGGTCGTCTACGTTCTCAGCAGCATGCACAGTGTGGTTGAGCTTGAGGATACCACCAAAAGGAAGCCAAACACGGTCACACAATACAACAAGACAAAGTGCGGTGTGGATGTGATGGACCAAATGGTGCGGGAATACAGCGTGCGTGCAGGAACACGGAGATGGCCAGTCGCCGTGTTTTACAATATGATTGACATGGCAGCACTGAATGCACATGTGCTTTATCAGGCATGCACTGGGGTGCAGGAGAGACGGGTGGACTTCCTGGTTGAGCTTGCAAAAGAGTTGGGTGACTCTCATGTGAGTGAGAAGAAGGCACGCAAGGAGAAACTGCTTCAGCAACAACCTTCCACACCCAGCCCTGGCAAAAGGGCAAAGTGTCAGATCAAACATCGATGCACGAACAATTGTGCAACTGTGAGATGTGTCAACTGCTACAAATACACATGTGGCAAATGTACCAGGGACATACCCTGGCAGTGCCAGGTATGTTTCGACAGTGCAGATGGACTGCTGAGTGAGTGCTGAAATGCCAGTCACACAAGAAGGACATGTCACTCACACACACGCAGCCCCCCCACTAGAGCATAGTGTAAATATGTGTAGAATTGTTTTATCCCTTGTATTTTTATGACAAAAATAAAAAGCATGGAAACAAATAACAGTTGTTGTTTTTTATATTTCTCATGCTGAAGTTTTAGTCCTCTTGACTTACACACAATTGCTTATGGTCTGTGCTTTTTTGCTCAAAACTAAGCTAAATACTATATATATCAA
>JARVLU010001354.1:9323276-9338229 GCA_031762415.1 Simpsonichthys santanae
GAGTGCAGCTACAGCGTGCGCTCTCAGGACATGATTACCTGCAGTGTTCCCTCAGTGAGGACTGAACTTGGCAAAAGTGTCTTCTCCTACTCTGCTCCCACTTCCTGGAATATCTTACAAAAAGATCTAAAGCTCTCGACCCTAACTTCTCTAAATGGTTTTAAGAATCTGTTGGACTCCTGGCAAAAACCAAATCTTTTGTAAATGAGTCCCAGAGGCTCAATGGGATTAACCTGTCTAAATAAAGGTTGAATGAATGAGCAATAGCTGAAACAATAACTGAATGTTCCTCACATGAACAAGATCTAGTTTGTTTTATATGCAATCTGATAGTTCATCCAGGAGATGGGTGATACAACCTCCAGTTGTTGTAACTTTTATACTTTTCAAACTATTTAACTTTAATAACTTAATGTTTTCTACCCACAGATAAATAATTATATTAATTTAGTTTCTGCAAAATACAGTATTATCTTTGAAATTAACTTTGTCTCGTTATTTGTCTTCTGTTACTTTTACATTTCAGCAAACATTCTGCTACTAGGATTTTTATTACTCATACATTTAGCATGCTAGTTGCTACATTTAGCTTTTAGCTAGACTTTTACTACTTAGTATTTAGGAAGTACTTTGCTAAATTTGCTTTTAGCAAGTGTTTTTGTACTTTTACCAAACATTTAGCATTTTCTTGGCTTTTAGCTAGTGTTTGCTACTTTTAGCAAGTCTTAGGCCTTTGGAATTTATTTTTTGCTATTTTTATTTTTTAGCTAGTGTTGTGCTGTTTTGAAAGCATTTAGCATTTTTAGCTTTTAGTATGGTATTCACTAGCCATTAGCTAGAGTTTTGCTACTTTTAACCTTTAGGCAGTACTTTGCTAAATTTGCTTTTAGCAAGTGTTTTTGTACTTTTACCAAGCATTTAACTGTTTTTTATTTTATTTATTTTTTTTGCTTTTAGCTAGTGTTTGCTACTTTTTTTCATTAATGTTCTGCTTATTTTTGATTTTAGCTACTGTTTTGTTTCTTTTGTCTTTATCAACTCAGTTTCATCTTCTGCAAATTTCAGCAATGCCATTCAGCTCTCGACATTCATGCAGTGTTTTTTTTAATTTATTTATTACATAAAATGTGATCTATTTAGCTGCATGCTGGTGCAGTGGTTAGCATGTTCATTTGACATCAGAACAGCTGGACTGCAGTGCTCAGGGAGTAAAACGAGCTAAAGTTTTGTTTTGGCCTGGGTGAAGACACTTGTGGTTTCACCACTTCTGTTTCAGACCCTCTGGAGCTCCCCATGTGGCACCTTCAGAGAACATCAGTCCTGTTTGCTTCTGTTTCTCCGACTCGGTGCGTGCGTTGTGTTTGTGAGTCGGAGCAGACAGCTGCTTTGACTGCAGCTCAACGCTAACACTTTTCTTCATCACTCTCAGTGAAGAGAAAAGTGCTGCAGTCACACATTTTAATTTGAAAACTAAATTTGAACTGCTCAGGAGGAGATCAGGTGTTTGGACTGTGTTGCCATGGTGATCAGACAGGGTTAAACGAGAGCTAATACATCGATCACTTAGGACGCAGAAATATGCATTCAATGTTTCCAGTAAGTGGACGAGCTTCCTGATGGAAACCCTCCCAGCTGTGTGGAGTGGTGTGAGGTGAGCAGAACCTGGTCCAGGACTGATGTGGGTTAAGGTACTACAGGAGAGCCAGTTAGCCTCTGAATGTGACCTGATTGATCAGATCTGACTGAGTCCTCAGCTCGCCCAGAGTGTGTTTGCACCTTTTATTTACACCGCCCACTGGTGATCAGATTACTCAGTGGGTCAGAACCGGGCCTGGCGCTCAGGCAGATCAGAAACATCTCGTTGAGATTTCATCTCCTCTGTTTACCTCATCTTCCGGCTCCCAGTGGGATTCCTTAATTAACCCCTTCCCTCAGGCTGGACTGACATAAAATAAAGTCTAGTAAATCTTGGTACAGCTGAGGAGAGGCAGGCAGAGAAGCTCTCTCTGCTCTCCGCCTCTGGGGGGTGGATGAGCACTGAGCGGTGGCCCCTAGCTGCAAGTTTTCATCTTACCCTCTCATTTTGAATCACCCTTCTGAGAAAGACTGGCCATGAAAGAGAACAACTTGCTGTCAGATTTGTGGGAGAGGAGGGAGGAACGGAGAACAACAGAACATCACAGGACAGATGTTTGGACTTCACAGCAGCCTCAGAACACGAGAGACGTCTGAGCGCCTCAAACCTTCATGTGAGGCCACTTCACACAGCGGACAGGCCGTCCTCGCAGACACACTTCATTTAGACGACTGTTATCTACAGGATGCTGAGAATTTAATACTGTTTCATTCTGTGTGTGTGTTTAGCTGTAAAACTGCTATTTCTTCATAAATATGAAGAAATGAACTACTGTACTTTGCACACGTTGTGCTATTTTTAACTGTTCATATTTCAAAACGTTCAGCTCATTTTTGGAGGCGTGTGTTATGAGTTATGTTTTTTGAGGCTTTAGACTTTTTAAAATACAGTAGTCCCTTTGCGTTTCGTTTTTTGCGGACTTGCTCTATCACAGTTTGTCAAAATAAAATTGAACATGACAGACAACTGGCTGATTGATGGATGAGCCTCACAATCGGCATGGAATTTTTATTTAAAATAAATTATTTAAAATTATTTAGCAGTGGGAGTGGTGGCACAGAGGTTAAGAAGGTGAGCTTGTGATCAGAAGATCGCCGGTTCAAGCCCCAGTACCAACAACATCAAGAATGTGGGTGGGATAAGTGAAGCAGTCACACCTGTCTCCACCCTCATCTGCCCCACTCTGGGCCCTTCAGCAAGACCCTTAACCCACACCATCTGCTCCCCCGAGCACCCCCGGGCATCAGTTATCTGCTCCACATAGAGGGCTGTGGTAGCTCAGTGGTCTGTGGTTGAGTCAGGAAGGGCACCCGGCGTAAAAACAATTGCCAAGTCTTTGTGCAACTAGTTTGCTGTGGTGACCCCTGACGAAGGGAGAAGCCAAAAAAAAAAATAAAAAAAAAATATATATATATATATATATATATATATTTAGCACCTGTGTGCAGCCCAAGCTGCAGAAGAAGCTTCCTCCTGCAGCTGATCTCCACTCTGCAGTAGAGAAGTGGGCGTGGCCAACAATGCTGGCAGATGGCAGAGAGCTGCTGTGCTCTTTTAGAGCATTTAGTTTAGAAACATTAGATATATGAGAAAAACAAGGAACTTCTGTATTCTCCTTTATTCACGCTATTTCCTGCAGACATGCTCCGTATTTGTCTTTTTTTGCAACTTTTATCTTTTTAGCAATTTTTCTTTAGCATTCAGCTCACAGTCACTTCACATGGCAGCTCTCCGCTCCTCACATAGGGGGGCTGTGGTAGCTTGGTGGTTACGTCAGGAAGGCCACCCAGTGTAAAAAACTTGCCAAAAGTAGCAAGCACTAGCTAAAAGCCAAGAAAATGCTAAATGCTAGGTAAAAGTAGAAAAACACTTGCTAAAAGCAAATTTAGCAAAGAACTACCTAAAGGCTAAAAGTAGCAAAAGTCTAGCTAAATACCAGATGTAGCAAATAGCGTGCTAAAAGTTAAAAATGCTAAATGCTTTCTAAAATAGCAAAACACTATAACAAATAAAAGAAGCAAAAATATTTCTAAAAGGGTTAAGACTTGCTAAAAGTAGCAAGCACTAGTTAAAAGCCAAGAAACTCATTCCTGCAAGTTAGTTTGCTGTGGCAACCTCTGAAGAAAGGAGCAGCCGAAATAAAAATAAAAATCACCTTTAGCTAGCTAGCGTTTAGTACTTAATACTTAGATGCAGTTTATCTACTTTTAACGTTTCAAGCCTTTTGTTGGATTTAATTTTTAGCTAGCCTTTCCCTATAATTAGATTGTTGCTGATGTTTTGCTACTTTTAGCTTTAACCAAGCATTTTGGTGCTTCACGCTTTTAGCAAGCACAGTTTTTATTAGCATTAAAGTAGAGTTTTTTTCTCTTTTTGGTTTTTTAGCTTGTGCTTTGCCTGTTTCAGCTTCTAGCTAGTCTGCTTATTTTAGCTTTAACAACCCAGCTTTAGCTTCTCCCAACAACATCAGCAGTCTTGTGGCACTCAGCATTCATGCCACATTTTCAAAGAAAAAGCTGAATTTTAACTGAGAAACACATCAGTGAGCGGCGACCACGATCTTTCTCCAGGATAATCCTCTTAGTTACAGACTCCATTTAATTTATGTCTTATTAACAGCAGTGTGATACTTTTGATGTGGTGTAAAATATATTTTTTTCATTCACATGCTTATTGGTTGCTTAGCAGGCGCCTGGTGGCAGGAAATGCCAAGTGAAGCATTTCCTAACTGTTATTTGCTGATGGTGTGATCACATCTCTGGCTGTGTAACATCTGGTCACGTTGATAAGATGCTCCTCTTTGAAGACGTTCTCGCAGCACCAGCCACGAGAATGAGTTTAGAACCTTTGATTTCTGGGTCTTTAGATGCTGACATTGATACCAGTGTGGTTTGACATATATGGGGAGTACAGCATTTAGGAAGAACAAAAAGAAGAATGTGGAGTTTTAATGAGCACCTGGTGTGTGTTGGACACATTTCTTAGTGGTTTTTTAGCTTTAGTACAAACTTATAAATGGTAGTTAAAAAAAAAAAAAGGAAAAATATATATATATTTGAGAATGCTGTTTGTAGTGAGGGCAATGACGGAAGTTAAAAAACAAAAATAGACAAAAAATTGCTAATAATTCTTTTTGTATTATTTTATGGACATTAGATTTCCTCAGTATTTAAATATTCTGCCACCATACAAGTGAATCAAATAATATTTTTTATGTCCCGCCATTAAAAGACTGTAGCCAGCTGACCACAAACACAACAATGGACGAGTCGGTCTTAGCCTCACTCTGAGACTGAACCAACGCTCTGAGCAGTATCTCACGAGAATTCACATTAATGGTGTTGAAAATTATAATTTTTGAACATAAGATGATTTTAGTAGAGAAATTTGTCATGAAAGGTGGCAGGTGATATGTAGTTTGTTAAGAAATGCATCTTAATTTAGAATAATTGTATGATATTTTATGTTTTTTCATCTCAACTGTATTTAATTTTTAAGCTATATTCACATTTTAAGGTCTGTAACTTATTGCAACAAACATGATGCTGTGGGCAATTTAGTTCCAGTAAAATTTACCATATTTACTGTTGTACACGTTGCACCGCCCTGTAAGTTGCATCAGTCCAAATATGTCTAATAAAGTGGAAAAATCCATAAAAATATTGCTTCGCTGTATAAGTTGCATTTATTATGCGTCACCGCTGATGCGTCACGTTTGTTACGCGTCACCGTTGACAACCTGGAAAAGTGGGGCGAACCTGGAAAAGTGGGGCGAACCCGGAAATGTGAGCCGAACCAGGAAATGTGGGCCGGTGTTGTGCCAAAACTGGATTTGTTGCCAAATGGCGGCCACAGAAGCGTGCACAGGAGGACTTTAACAATAATTTAACAAAATGAACACAAAAAAATGTATTTGTTTGCTCGAAATCATAGTAAAAATGTGTCTCAGTCTAACTTTTCCTTACTAAATGCACTTTGACGGTCAAATCAGCTGCATTTCGAAAATCGATTTGCGGCTGCGGTAGCGTGCACGGGAGGACTTGCTGTGCATTTCTTTGAAATTTAACAAGATAACCACCTAAAAACAATATCTGTTATCTCGACTTTATTCATTCAACCTTTATTTAGGCAGGTTAATCTCACTGAGCCTCAATGACTCATTTACAAGAGAGACCTGGCTACAAACTTAGGATGATGACAACAACAACAATACAGCAATAGATTTTCCTTGGACAATCAACAATAGACAAGAGAGAAATACAGATTTTAAAAAAAATATTTTTTTATTTTATAGCAAAGGTGTGTTTCAGTTGAACTTTTACCTAATAAATGCACTTCAATGGTCACATTAGCTGCATGTTGCCGGGTGGTGCAGCAAAATGAAGCTGATTTGACAGTTGTTCCAGGTGAGCTGGACAAAGGTGGCATCTACAGCAAGCCGATTGTGTCATTAATAGCCACTTTTACCTATTACATGGTACAACGGCATGCCATACTTCTCAAGTACCATCTAGTGGCTGAAAATGGTAGTGTTCAATATTTTCAATAGAATGAAAAAAAAAAAAAAAAAAACATATCTTGGCCAAAAATTGGATTATAAATATGGGGGAAAAAAAATCTATAAATAATTCACAGGGCATGCAACTTATGCAAAACACCACGACTTATAGGCCGGAAAATATGATACCGTCAACAGGTGTCTGTAAGCACGATTTGGTGCAGAAGCTATCACTAAATAAGGTTTGTCAACAACAAATAACCAAAGTTCCTCTGAGAAAAACTGGAAATAATTTGCACATTACTTCTGGAACATTACATTTCATATTTAAAGGCTTTATAAGTTTGGAATTAATTTGGACACATTTGTGATCAGTGCTGGAATGTGAGTCACAATGAGGACATGTTCAGTATTGTGTTATTCACATTTTTCAATCTCAAAAGTTTCAGAACAATTTATAGTTTTGTTGAAATTAGGTGATCTATGACCTGGCCTAGTTGTGATTAAGAGGATGCTGGTTTGACTCCATTTTTATTAGTCTAGAATGATGTCATCAGGCTGTCCAGCCATTTGCTTTAAGAGATTTTAAGAAAGTCCTCAAACTCCACAATGATAGCAAACATTATATAAAGCGATTAATTTCTCCATTGGGGATTAATGGAGTACAATAAAAATTATATGTCCCAGTGCTACGGTAGCCTGCAAAGGACAATTGTTAAATTCAAAGTAAATCATAAGAGATAGACAAAGGATTATTTATGCAGAACTACCTGTTAGAAAACTTTGATTTAAAATTAGATTAGGGATATTAGATGCTATTTTTGTTACGGGATGGCAAGACAGCGTCTTTGTGGGGCGGCTGTGTCTGAGTGGTTAGCGCAGTCATCCTCCAATGCAAGAATTGGGGGTTTGATTCCACCGGCAGTCGCACGCTAAAGTGTTCCTGGGCAAGACACTGAAGCCCTCATTGCCACCGATGTGTGTCCCATCAGTGTATGAATGTGATAAAGCTCTGATTATTCTTTGTATAGATCTAGTAGAGTGCTGTATGAATGTGTAAACGAGGACATTGTGTTTTAAAGAGATTTGAGTATTTGGATAAGTTAGAAAGGTGATATTTAAGTACTGTACAGTCCAGTTGCCATTTGTGGACTCATTTTACAAAAACAAATTACCAAACAAAAGTAACAGACAAAGAGACACCTGAAACTCTTAATTCTGCACGATACCTTAGACTTAAATGGTCGGAATTTGCACAAGTCAAAGTAAATATTAAAATCATTGAACTTTAGTTGCATTTTTAATGTTTTTCTAACATTTTTCTTTATGGTGATTAAAAAAATTAATTGGGTTTGATCAAACCCATGGGGGGAAAAAATATCCAAAAAAAAAAAAAACTTGCTGTGATTACAGACAGAATTGTGAAAATGTTTGTGAATTTTTTGCACTTTCTTGTGAATAATTATGTGATGACATGAGGTAAAATCCCTTCAATGCTTCGGGGCTGTTTGAACCTGCTGCGAGCATTAGGAGATGTGCTGGGAGATAATTGTGTCCAGAAGCATGGCAGCTCCGAGCAGCTGGGAAAGGTTTCAGCTCTGCACTCGCTGCCAGGACTGAGAGGACGCTCATCACCTGCAGCGAGACCTCAGAGGGTTCACGCTCTTTTAAGCCACAAGCTGTGTACAGTTGGCGCACAAAGGCTCCGTAAAGCTCAGAAGTATTGTTGTGGTACCTTTGTTCCCTAAAATGTCACACTTAATGAACAAATGTGCATTATATTACACAAGATGATACAGCAATGAGCTTAAAATGAACAATTAAGGTAAAAAAAAAAATAAGAGCAGCGGGGATTTGCTTGGACTGAGGAGAATTTAGAAAAATCCACTATCTCAGATGTGCAAACAAACTTCTAATTTTCTATTATAGCAAAACCTTTCTTCATTCAACTTAAAATGATAGTTTGGATCTTTTAAAGTGTGATTTTCTGAAAGTACAAGAAAAAAAAAAAAAAAGAACATCTTACCTGTTGTAGATAGCCCAGTGAACAGATTCAGTTTTGATGAAAATAATAGTGATGAGCAAAAACTGTTCTCATTAAAGGTCACCAGCAAAGTGGATTGCCACCATCTTCAAACAACTAATCTCATTAATCTTTACATCATCTTCAGTTTTAAATTACAGTACATGGTTATAGGAAGTGCTACAGCTAGCTGCTTCTCCCACTATTTCCATTTGCAAACAACTTTGAAAACCCATGTAAATAGTACTCATAATGCAAATCTGATGGTACTGTAAATGTTTAAAAACAGTGTTGGGATGAACGCACCATGAACTTTTTGTTTTTACAATGACAGTTATCCACTTTAGTCTTGGGCCTGCTCAGACTAGCCATTAGCTCATCGGTCAGTTCTGAATTCAACTCTGTTTTTCTAAACTGCAGTTGTTCAATGTGCAGGGGCACATCTAGAATGTTTTCAAAGAGGTGGCCAAACGAGTACCACTGTTAATCTTGGGGTGGCCCATTAAACTAAACACCATAACAGACATTCAGAAGTTTGTTATGTTGTTGTCATTTATGAGCTGTTTGCTAATTAGTGCAGCGATGGAGTTAATTGTCTTCTGATAAAAGCCTACTTAGTTCAAGTTCAAGTGTACTCAAGGTCCCAGTTACACTTAAAAATAACACAAATATAAATTATAAAAAGAAAGGATCTAAGATATACGCTAAACACTAATAACAATGTAAAATAATGTGGTATATTAAACAGCAGCCTGAACATGAGTCTGTGGTGAGCAGATGGTATGAATGAATACAGCAGCATGAGATCAGCAGCATGAGATGATCAGCAGCACAGATAAGTCACACATCACCACCTTTAGAGGTAAAGGATGAGGCAAATCATATTACAGTTTTTTCTTTTATAGTAAAATCACGATCACAATTTTATCACAGTTTTTAATCACAGCTTTTACATTTATATTTAATTACTGATTTATAAATAACTGCAAGTTACATAAGAGGGCAGCTAAACTACTGTTTGATGGAAAAACATGAACTTGTAAAAAAGAAAGAAAGAAATACAGGTGTGTGATTTTTTTGTTCATTTATTTATTTATTTTTTCATGAAAAACCACTGCTTGTCTCTCATTTGGAGAAAGGTGAATTAAATGAATTAAACCTGTATAACCATGGAGTGAACACCTTGGTCCTCCGTTGGTTAAATACTTTTCTACGACAAGTCAGATGTTAACTGTTCCAAACTTTTTCACAGGACTTCACTTCAAAATATCTGAACTATCACTTTAAGAAAGCTATTGTTGACAGTACAGTATTTTTTTTTTAAATTGGAAAATATTCATGTTTTGAATCCATGAAAATGAGTAGAGTTTAACATCAACTTGTGTCCACATCTTAGATTTTTTTTTTTTTTAATTTTCCAGGATAAAATCAGTTCTTTAAGGTAGAAAGCACTTCAACAACCTGAAAAAGAGTTATCCTAACGAATAAACTACGACCATTTACAGCGAGTGAACGACTGAGCTGCCAAAGGACACAGTGAGTGCTTAAATGACCCAGAAACATATAAAAGTCTGTCTTGTGGAGGTTCAGCTGAAGATGAATCACGACGACTCTCGCTTTCTTCCATCAAACAGGCAGTTAGGCAAACACTGGGTCTTTTTTCCTAATTAAAATTCAGCAGCTTAGAGAACAATGGTCGAGTAAAATGATGACAAAAAGGGCTAAACTGCTCTCTTCTACCAGCGTTTCATGACACAGCTCTGGCAGCAGCTAACAAAGCACGCTCCACCATTAAATGCTGCTCGGCAGAGACTCAAGGCAACGATTCTGCGAGCACTTTAGTGTTTTTTTTTCTTTCTATTCATAAGGAATACAGATTTTATTCATAGAAAAACAAACCTAAATGCGCAGCCTTGTCTGCTCTCCTTTAAAAACACAACATGAGTGCGAACGAACAAGGGAAGCAGCTTTAGGAACGTCGGCTTGCCCTTAGCTAATTAGGAGCTCTGTATCTACACCCATGCTTCACTGAGTGGAAAGCAGCGTTCATACACAGACACACACAGCCGCACACTCGCTCATCCACTCTACACAGGCGCAGCATGCCTTCCTATATTGTTTACAAATTCCCGTGAGATTAAACTTCGCAGCAGAACAATATCTGATCGCTGTGAAGACAAACACAGGTCCTGGGGGTCTGATTGTTAGAACAAGAGTTCTTCCAGTCGAGACGTGAGGCCCACTTGAACATTCTGCTCTCGTCTCTGGCCTCGCGCTGACCACAGCGTTGCTCCCTGGCTCCGAGCAGAGCTCTGCACGTCTTCACGCTCCACAGACTCTGATAATGATGCCTGCAGCCAGGACAGTGTTACAACTATCTGATCAGCCACTCAGATCCCCACACTGTCCTTCTGCAGGATACGACAGCGTCTGATTGGTTGGACGGAAGCAACCTTAAGTAATGAGAGCCACAGAAGCAACTTAAAGTATTTTCTTCTTGGTATTAATTAAATATAACTAATCCATTAAAACCTTTTAGCGACTCATAAATCAGTGTAAAGTCAGCTCCAGATGGATTACTGCATTAGTAATCCTCAGCAGAGAACAGCTTGAAACCACACAGAAGTGCTGGTCTAAGTGATTATTTTCCATGCATTGGTTTTAATGACTGTAATATTAACTCATTACATTCAGGCATTTAAAGGAATTTTTTTTTCTCAGTGTGACTCAGACAATTAGAAGCGAACACAAAGAGCAAGCGGAGCTGCAAGTCCTCCTGTGACGAATCTGGCTGGACTTGTGCTCTGCACGCAGAGAACCAGCGGGCGCGCTGAGCTCCCACAATCTGCTGGAACTGAATGTGAAAGGTTCAGAACTGTGTTAACAAAATACTGACGGTAAATGGACTGCCCTTCTATCCAACCAGGACACTCAAAGCACTTTACAACACAACCTGTACCCTCATTTACCCACACACATCCACACAGCACTGTACTCAGTGTCTTGCTCAGGGACACTTCAACATGTAACTACATATTGGTGGAATCAAACCTCCGGTCTGCTCAGTGGAGGACGACTAACCACTGATCTACAGTCACATATATTGTACATGTATTTGCCGCGCTCAGCCGAGTTGCAGCTTCACAAGCTCCTATGAGAACCATGCTGCTGTTGTTCAGTGTTGCACTATTAGTGTTAGCGTATATCTTAGATCCTTTAGCATACCGTTTAGCATTGGTTTAGCGTATACCAGAATCAGAATCAGAATCTATGGTAATTGCACAGAAGCACATCAAAATTACATTTCAGTACAGCCCATCCAAAGAAACACAAACACAAGCAAGCAACAGACAGACAGGGTAGACGGGGGTGCCTGAGGCTGCAGCCTCACTGAGAGGTGCTTCCCTTTTTGCTAGATTAGAAGAAGGGACACATGAGGGAAGAGGAGGTTAAAAAAAATCATATCTCACACTGTGTCCCTAACAGGACATTGCGTGAAGCTGCAAAAACCCCCAGCACAAACAAAGCAACACACGTGATACGAAGACATATGAGGTCAGCGAAGGCAGTGAATTTAAAAGGTTCACAGGACAAAGAGCAGAGCTGGGAAGGAGCAGGAGGAAAAAGTGCCCGTTAATTAAAGTAATAATTCCTGTGATGCAGTGTGAATGCTTTTTGCTGAATGATTTTTGATGACAGCTGAATGATTGATAGAATATATAGACTGTTAGGTCCCTAGAAATATCTATTTGGACAAACCACATCACACTTGTCTTGAAAAAATATAAAATTATATCAGAATGTTCCGTTTGTATAAGTTCAGACTCAAAAAGATGACAGCCTAAAAAAGTGTGCAGGATTTAGAGCCATCTAGTGGTGAACTTGTGAGTTGCAACCAACTCTCTGCTTTACTCTGTTTTTACAAAAGTATAGGCAAAATGTCCATCCATCCATTATCTTTACCGGCTTCTTCCTTTCCGGTTCACGGGTGGTCACTGGTGCCCATGTCCAGTAATTACTGCAAGAAGTGGGGAGACCCTGGACAGGTCTCCAGTCCATCACAGGGACACACAGAGACAAACAACAACTCTCACTCTCACCTAGGGACAATTTAGAGTTAACAATCAGCCCAACATGCGTGTTGTTGGTTTGTGGGAGGAAACCCACGCATGCACGGAGAGAACATGTAAACTCCACCAGGATTTGATGCAGCGACATACTCGCTGTGTAGCAGCAACTCTACCAACTGTGCCACCGTGCCAACCTGGGATAAACATTGATCCTAAAAATTCCAGTAAACCTTTATTATTTTTTTTTTTTAGATTTAGTCAATTTTTTTATTTTACCATAAAATAAATAGTTTTCAGTCAGCTGTCACCCACAGAGTTTAAATATTTAAAATAATAAAAAACGAGCAGCTCCACTCAGCTTCATGATCTTCATTGTGTTCACGCTCTCACCTGGTTTGGAGCCTTCAGCCACGGAGCCGTTATAAACTTGGTTTTGAAACTCGGGCCTGTTGTCGTTCATGTCGATCACGTAGATGTACAGATCGATGGGGTTCTCCACTTGGTTCCCATTCATGTCCACCGCATGAGCCCGGAGCTGGAAACACACAGACACAAAGGAGAGAGAAATCATTTACATTCAGAGCCCAATCTGCGCTTTTATGAATATTCTGAATACAGCTCCGTTTATCTTTGACAACAAGTCGCTGGCTTGATTGATACGAGAGGCTGCAGATTCTCTGGACTGGAACAAACTCAGCAACACAACACAACCTTGACTTTGTTAATTGGCAACTTCATTTATCTGGCGAGCCTCCTGCTTTCTGACTGCCAAACAGGGCGTGAGCATCCTGTCGGTATCCTGGCACGGACAGCGTCAGCGCAGAGGGGGCAAATAGTGAAATGTTCCAGACGCACAAACAACACTTATTTTGTTGTTAGCACAGCCAGAGGCCTGAAAAACATCAGAGAGGTGTTGCTGCTCAAGCTGTGGCTCCTTTTTGCTCGGGGGGGAATGTTTGTCTCGGTTTGTTTTGACAAAAGCCAGCCATTTGGATGGATGTCTCTGGCTGATGAGCTGTTTCCTGACAATGCATTGGGTGAGAATAGAAAAAAAAAAAGCTAGGAGAGAATGAGACGGGGGGGAGTGGGGGGTGAAGGTGCAGGAAATGGAAAGGAGAAGAGTGACTGCTTGTGCGAGTAAATGAGAGGTGGAAATGTGAGGCGGCAGGGTGTGGGAGTGTGGGGTTTGTGGAAAGGGTGGGAGAGCGCTGACACACGCAATCATCATCTACAGCGGGACGTCTTAATCTTCACCACACCAGCGATGCCCCACCGATCCATGCTAATGATAGCTAACGCTACGTAAGGCTTTGTAATTGCAGCTGGAACCCAAAGCGTCCCCGTTCACCGGGACGTCTAACTCGTTCAGTCGCCTCCAAATTCAAGTCCTCATCAGAAACATGGAGGAGAGTCCCTGCTCTGGCCAACACCAGACAAACATTTAGTCTGCACACAGTCGGGGAGGCTCTGCCTGTCAGCTTCTTACAGAAAACCATGATGTATTGCGGCTGTGACATGAAAAGATTGAACGGCGACACCTGCTTTCACTGAAAACACCGCCCATCATGTCGGCTTTTTGTGTCCACCCGTCAAGGATGCTCTGAATCCCAAACGCACGGTCGCCTCAGCATCCAAACACCAACTCACACACATGATGCGCATCAGCACGGACGCTGACGTGCACAACATAAACGCTGGGAAGCATACGTGGCTGATCACAAAGAGCCCTCTTTAGCCTCCTAATGATGCTCAAGACGCTGGTTTTCCATTGGCTGAAGCGCAGCAAACAAACAGAGAGGAGAGCAAACAAACAAACAAACAAGCCCAATCTGTTTTCTCAGCTGTGCACGCTGACGATGCGCAACTGTGATATGTGCGGCTGCCTCGGTCCACGGGCGTGCGTGTGAAAGTGGGATAATGATGCGTTTGTGTGTCTGTGTGAAACCTTGCGTCCACCACTTTCTGTGTGTTCTGGTTTGTTGTCTGAGATCTTTGTGCGTGAACGCATCTGCGTTTGTTTTTTTACGTTTCCGTCAACGCCGTCCTCCGCGTTTTCCTCTGATTTTCTTTTTGTGTGTTTTTTGAGTCTGGCAGCGGCGCTGAAAACGCGATCTGAAGGTCTGGACTCCAGGGGAGCGAGCGCAGCATGGACTGTAGAAATATTTATGTGAGGCGACATCACTATTCTCCTGAGTGAGCATCACAACGACTACACCACCCACACCGTTGGACTTGATGAACTGGCACAGAATATATGAATCTATTGTTTCTATTTCTGATGAAATACTCATGCAGCTCATCCTGTTAACAAATCTACAGTATATCTGAATAAATATGAGTATTTTTCCAACAAATAACTTGGCGAAGTTGCTCAATTTTTGAAAACAACAGTGTGAATGCTGAATCAGCAGTCACACTGTTTTCCTGTTTATATATATATTAGTGAGTTTATTGTGAACTAATTAATTCTCCATATACTTTCTTTTTGCCATTCATATATTAAAACTTTCAGCTCATACATGAACTTTATTTACATATACAGGTAGTCCCTGAGTTATGAACGAGTTCCGTTCCTACGCCCCGTTTGTAACCCAATTTTGCCGTAAGTCGGAGCGCTACCCACGTGGCGGCTGTAACTCCGGATTTTCACCGTAAGTCGGAAAAAGAACGGTAAACGTCGTTTTAAACACGTTTTTTTCAATGTAACACAACAACAGCGTACTTAG
>JARVLU010001354.1:9406016-9419715 GCA_031762415.1 Simpsonichthys santanae
TGTGTGTACTTGTTTTTACTACAGAGTGAGGACCATTTGTGCCATAGTTACTATCAAAGTGAGGTCTTTGATGTAAAATGAGGACCGCTCCAAGGTCCTCACTTTGTTTGCAGCTCTTCTGTGCTTTACTAGTTAGGTTTAGAGGTATGGTGTGAATTAAGTTTTGGTTCAGGTTAGGGTTAGTTATAGACCTATAATGGTTAAGTTTAGGGAAAATGTCTGGGTTAGGCATAAATACAGTAACAAAAATGAATGGAAGTCAATACATTGTCCTCAGTTTGATGCCAATACACAAATATGTGTGTGTCTGTGTGCGTGTGTGTGTGTGTTTTTGTGCTTTTTTACATGCTAAACCTTCTGCAGCTAGGGGGCACTGATGTGTCTTCGTCAGGCTCCAGGTGACCTGAGCAAGATCTTCAATACGCGAGTTAAAAACCGTTAGAAAAAGCACAAAGTAATTCCTTGAACAGATATCTGCAAATGAATTAACGCCGGCTTAAAACTTTATAATTTTTTTCCAAGATCATCCAAAAATACTTCATGCAATATGTTCCTTTAACTTCACACTTTTCTGAACATTAATGAGCATCAGCTACCCTTGATTTATTCCCCTCATGCCTGTTGGCTGACCATCTCATAAGCAGCTAACTACTAATTTCAGACCAGACCTTGTCAGTGAAAGCTGGCTTCCAGTCAATCCACTCTCTGTGGAAAACTTGCACCGAGACAGCGAATAACACCTCGAATATTCCCCCGATTGAGCTACCGGCCCTTCCCAACCTGCTATGGTAATGAGGAATGTTTCTTTTTGAACTGCGGAGTGCTGCACAAACATATAAACTGAATCTTTCTTTTATTCCTTTCATCTGGCTCCCACTCACCAGACCTTGGCTCCAAGGCTTCCCTTTCGATTTAGCGCGAGCAGAGAAAGAGGCACGCTCTATCACAGCAATATCGCTTTAAAGGAGGGGAAGCAAAGAAAGTGCCGCGAGGCTACATAGTGTCTGTTATCTCCTGGTACAATATAATAATTTCACATAGCCTTAAGTGAGACAGTGGGACCTCAGCTGGGCCAGGCGACAAAGAGGAAAATGTAAGCAAACTGTAGGCAAGGATCAGGAGACAGAGCAAGACAGAAATGCACCAGACTGTCACTGAACCATGTAACAGCTATAATGAAAAACCCATTCTTGTGAAATAAACGTGTTTTTTCTTCTCTTTTATTTCATACATAGGGGGTTTTACTCTACAAAAGTTGGTACCCAGTCCGTATCCAGAGTTTATGACTGCAGTACCTTTAAAATAGTTATTTTTAGGCTGATGTGATTGTCCTGGCTGTGGCTTTAATAAATACTATAAGAGTGAAAAACAAGCTTCCTCCCTCTGACCAACCCCTAGCACCGTCCTCCTCTCCCACATCCATAGAGCAACAGAAGACCCACTCACAGGGTAATCAGCTTTTAATTTTCTCCCCCATCTTTTTTATGTTCTCTCGTTTCATCCCTCTGCCTCTCTGAGCTCTCACTCTCCTTCGCCCTCAACCACTCGCTGAGCCGTTTGGTTTTTCATTTATTTTCTCGGCTTCCGTCTAGTTTTCTTCTCCCCCGTCTTATTAGCATAAAAGTGTGCATCCTTCCCTAGTGATTGTTTAGCGGCTGTGTTCAGCGTCTTGATTTGATTCTGCGCAAAACGCCCGTATTAGCACAACAAATGTACACTTACACAGGAAGAGAAAAATATGTTGGGTTTGACAAAGTTATTTAAGGGGCAAGACAAAGGAAATGGCAAAAGTGCTTCTATGCCACAAAACATGTGGGACTAAAAAAACAACAGTGGTCATATATCCCATTAATAAGTCTTACTTTTAAGTCTACTGAAAACTCAAAGCCAGAAAATGAAGAGATGAAGACTTGACTACGGTAATATACGAACGGTTCTTCTGTGATAAAAGGTCTAATCACAACAAGTGCCTCTTATCTTCTCACCTGCTCAGCTCTCGAGCCCCGATCATGTTTTCTAAAGCTACTGATTAGATTTAAGACGTATCTCCTTCATTATCCTGCTCCCTCATCCATCTCCCTCTAATCTGGTCTTCATTCCGAAGCCCCCGAGGCCAGACGATAGGCCATGGCCACCAATTAGTCTCCAGGGCCAAAGACCACTGAAAAACTCTTCCCCCGAGGAGACTTGTTGGAGTCGAGAAGAACCTCAGACGTGAGCAACTCTGATTGCGTAACAGCTTATTTTAGTTCCATGTTTTTTAATGAAACAGATCATTCTGAAGAGTTCTGATCCAAACACTGAAGCTGTGAAGTACAATCACATCGGCGGAGGGACGATGAGGTATTTATTAAAACAACTTCCCATCATCTGAAACTGTTCAAGTGTTGGCTCTGATGGCAGAAAAAGTAATTTGTTTCATTTCAGTACAAAGTTCTGAGTTTATGTTGATTCCTCCAGAGATCCAGTTTCGCTCGGCACAGTCTGCTGGTCTTCAGAGCACAGGCATATGGACTAAATATAGGGACAAATTGATGTGAGCCTGGTGCTAATGTTGTCATTAGGAAGATAATTGCTTTTCTAGCTAGTAACATTCTTCAGTAAGCCTCTGTGGTAGTGTCAAAACAGGAATCAATAACTGGAGCGTGAGAAACCATGAAACAGAAAAACTAAGTTTGGAAACAGGATCATTTACATACTTATGTTTCCATGAAAATTAAAGGCAATGTTACAAAAGCCGCATTCAGGTAAAAATATCCTGGCAGGTCATTTTGATAACCTTTTGACTTTTCTAAAGGTTTAAAATACAACTGGATACATTTTAAGCCTATATATTTAGTTTATGAACCCATAACATACGTTATTTCATAGCGTATATAAATGGTTATATTTTAGGATTTAAAAATAAAGTTTTTATTGGGTGTAACAATAAATATTGGTAAATAACATGGCTGACCATTGACGTTTTTATATAACGTGTATTTCACCTCAAGTGACATCCCTGACTTGAGTGTAGCTGCCTAATATGAACCACAGATCCACTGGATACTGTATGTGCTAATAGAATAGAATAAAAAAGAATAGAATAGAATAGTTTATAAGCTTAATCCTTTTCATTTGCTCTAAATGGTTTGTTTTTTTCAGTGACCACATTTTGTTTTCAAAGTTGATGGTGTGCTTGTGCCTCTCCCAGAGGTAGGACCAAGTCATTGTTTTGCAATTATCAAGTAAAGTCTCAATCCTCAAGTCAAGTAAAAATAAAATAATAAAATAAAAATATTTTGAAATATATGCATGTATATTTTTAGTTGTGTAAGATAAATATCTTATAGTTAATGATGAGTAAAGTTGTTTATTTCAAAATCATTGTCGCTGATTGATGACGTATTTCTGTCCTGGGGGGGTGCAAGAATCCTTGCACATAGACTCTCGTTAAAAGTTGCACATGCACAGTAACTCATCTTCATTATAAGATAGAGGACAATTCTGGGTGCAACTGTCCTGTGCCCAGAGTATGGGTGCACGGTAGGGATCATGCTTCCAGTCCCGGAACAGATGGTTACGAAGAACCATCACAGTAAATGTATTTCCTCTCCACTCATCTGGTAACTTAGTGAACAGATGTTTGTATGTGTCCATGTGTGTGTGACAGAGATAAACAAAACAAATAGATGAACTGAACAATGAACAGGAATGTGCGCTTTAAGTTATTTCACTTAGCTATTCTGCATTGCATTTGCAAATAACCAAACTGGCCAGAAGTGTGTCAATCGTTTGTGCACGGTGAGGCCGTAGAATGAGCTGAAAATGGCTCCATTGGAGCTACATGCAGGCACTACCAAAACTCTGGTGGCCACATGAAGCAGTGAAGGAAGAGTCAGCATGTTCATTGTCCAGAACAAGAGGGCGTTCTGTCCATCAGCAATATCCAAGTAGTGACTCAGCTGTAATGCTGCACAGTTTTGTGGCCGTGGGTCACATGACATGAAAGCTATTCCTTTTTTTTTTTCTCAAGAATGTTTGGTTTGGTAATTTGTTGACGGTCCCTATATGAACTATTGCGTCTCAGAAAGGGGGGCAGACTGAGCGCAGCTGACCAAAATCAGGCGGCCTACATCAGATCAAACGAGAAGAAGACACCATTGAATCCATGGAGCTCGAATTTCCAACCTAGAACGAACTTCACGGCAATTTTTAAACTTTAGATTATGGATATCAAGTCTTTTCAAGTGAACAGGTCAAAGTCCCAAGTCATTGGTGTAAAAGTTCCAGCAAGTGATAAGTCTCCGCACATTTTTTCAAGTCAAGTTTATATAAATATTATATAAATAATTAATATATAATATTATTAAATAATATAAATATTAATGACTTGAGTCTGTCTCAAGTCCAAGTCATGTGACTTGAGTCCACACCAGCGGCCTCCCCATGTTTTCTAAACCAATAGTCATTTAGGCCATTTTCCTTTGTTGCATTGCTTGTGTTGTGTTGACCACAACTCAACAATTGTAAAATAGATTTAGCCTATTTTTTCCCAACAACCACAGAATGTATCTTCATACAGGGCTGTTTCAACAATTAGACATTACTCACTGTAACACATCAGTTTCTAAATAATTTTTCAAATAGGAGCCTCAGTTTTTAAATTTAGTCAGTTAGTTGGGTTAGGCCGTGTAAAGTCCAGCCTTTTATTTAACTGTTACCAAACAACAGGAGTGTAAGAATACACATATGGAATCCATGTTGTACAAAGTATTTGTTCAACTTAATATTATGTAAATTGCAGAACTTTTATAAGAGGACATTTATTAATATCTGAGTTTCCTACCTGAAACTTTGGAAATGTATCAGAACAAACTATGGCGCAATGAGTTGCGTAAGGACTAGCAATCATCAGAAAGAAACAATGATCCAGAAGTGTCAAGCTCAAACAGAAACGGCAGCATCTTGCAGGGGTACATTTGGCAGCAGTCCAACCAGTTGGTTAATCAAAACTAAACTTTATGTCTGGGTTTGTGCAACTAGTTCAACATAAAACTTTAACACTTTGTTAAAAGGAAGAACAAACTCACATGTTTAAAGAATGTAAGCAGTGTCTGGCTAACAATTCATACAGCCAGAACAAAATAAGTAATAAATCGCTGCTACTGAGTTTACATTTGCTGGAATTTTAGTCATTTTACTTTGTATTTATACCAGTCTTCTTTGAACAACTGCAAGATGTCCACAACCCATTGAAGGCTTCTGTTATTGCTCTTACAGAAGATGGATGAACGTCCAGCGCTGCCTACACCGACTAATGGTACGTGCACACTACATCGCACCTAAGTGGAAGATGGAAAGCTATTTTGTTCAAACTTGATGTGTTTATGAACGCAGCTCACAGCTGGCAGAACACCTCCAGGAAACAGTGTTTGGATAGAAATTAGAGATAAAGAGACAATTTTAGTCAGAACAGTAAACAATAGAAAAACCATCCATCCTAATATCTTTTACCCACTTTTTCATTTACAGGTCCTGGGGGGTTCACTGGTGCTCATGTACAGCAGTCACTGTGCGAGAAGTGGGGGCCACCCTGCACAGGTCTCCAGTCCATCACAGGGACACATAGAGACAAACGAGACAAACAACCATTCACTGTCTCACTCACACCTAGAGACAATTTAGAGTTACCAATCAGTCTAACATGCATGTGTTTGGTCTGTGGGAGGAAACCAGAGTACCTGGAAAAAAACTCACGCATGCACGGAGAGCACATGTAAACTACACCAAGAAAGGTCCTGGGCCAGGATTTAAACTGGCAACTGTCTTACTGAGAGGCAACAACTCTACCAACTGCTCCACCATACTGCCCTCAATAGAAAAACTAATGGTGTAACAAGATCTTTTCTATGATGTACTGAACCATGACTTCAACAGCAAGGTATGATTTCTACAATCAAGTTCAAGTTGTGTTTATTTGTCATATTAAAGGTTAACACAAGGTTAACACAAGGTTAACACAAGACGAACAGTACAATGGAATGCTCAGGATGAGAAGAACCCATTTGACTTGCAAAAAAATAAATAAAAAAAATCAAAAACCAAACAAACAAAATACTAAAGCAAGCAATAAGGATACAAAAATAAAGTACAAAAAAGTGACAAAGTAATTATAATATTTACAACTTTCTAAAGCGAGATAGTAAACAACAACATGGTAGAATATAACATTGCAAGCAGGGTGAATTTGAATGAATAAGTATTTCAAGGTAGTAATATAAGCTTAAAGCACATGATGTGATAGTCACAGGCCTAACATGCAGCTAGTAACAATAGACTGAATCAAAACACCAGCACATTCATTATATTTGATTGTACTTAACGTTAAACTCATAATAAATGAAGCACTGAATGTTAGCTATATATACTTTCTGCATATCAGCTTAACTTAAACTATGCCCTTTAGAGCTTGGATTTACATACAAAACTAGACTAAAAATAAACATTAATAAAAAAGAAAAGCGTGCAAACATCCTTTTAAAGGAACAATTGTGGATTTCTTTTAACAGCAATTTTCTTTGAACTTACCCTTCAAAAAATCAATTAAAAGCATGACTAATACATTTGCACCTAACATTTTCCACTTTCCCTCTTTAGAACGTTTGATGTCCCCACCGCCCAACGCTGCATAAATGCCGAGATCACAGCGATAGCAACGGGAGGATTTTAATACAGGCTCCTTCACCATTATTCAGCATTTCAAGGGAAGATTTGACCTAAAGTGAAATTAAAAAATGAAGGACATCAATGGGCTCCTGCTGTGCTCCTTGTGCACAACACTAGACTGAGAAATTCAGCACAGCTTGAAAGACCATAAGACAAATGGTACAACAATCTGCTTCATAAATGTCTCTCTTTGTCTTTCAAGTGTGTGGAGACATTTTCTATTTTTATGATCTATGATTTATAAATAATGTAATGTTTCTATTTTTTTTTTTTCAGCTCTTCTCCTTGCATTTTTTTCCATGTCCCGTAGTGACAGTTAATCTGAAGTGGTCCTTATCACGAGCATAAAGCCAACCCTTAAGTGGGCCGTCCTGAGCCTCACTGTCAGCTGTAGATGGAGGAGGCACAATTTGAGAGGCTGGACCTCGCCACTCAACTATCTACTAGAAGGGAATGGGAGGTCGGTCTCTGCGGGCCACGGTGGTAAAACCATTATTCTTATCACTGCAGGAAAACTCACTGCAGGCCAGGAAAAAAAAAAAAAAATCTCTTCCGAAAGGTCAGATGAGAGTGTCTCAATGTGTTTACCTCCTCCCTGCCTCTCCCACCCCAGACATTTTTTGTATTTCTCATTAACTGATAATGCATCACTCATGACCTTGTGATAAAAATACATTAGCAGGAGACAAGTCATTAATCTATAAAGAATCAGGCTGTTTAGTTTATCAGGTGAAAATGGGTAGGGTATAAATGTTATCATGAGACTGACAAGAATAGACTTTATTGTCCTCCTTACAAAAGTTGCTATATATAGAAAGGGGGTGTACGCGTTGTCTTTGGTGGCAACATTGACCTTGCTGAACTTCTCAGGTGTTATCAATGTTTTTGATCAGTGACCCTTAAATTGGCACTTTGTGTAAGTGGAAGCATGGATAGTTGTCTTTTTTTTTTTTTTGTCTCTATGTGTCCCTGTGATGGACTTGAGACCTGTCCCGGGTGTCCCTCGCATCTTGCAGGGACTGCTGGAGACAGACACCAACTCCCCATGACCATGCATGAGAAAGCAGGTACATAGATGTGGATGGATGGATGAATTTTGAAGGTGAACTTATAAAAGGTTAAAAAAGACAAAAAACAAACAAACAAAAAAAAATACTTCTACAAAGTAATGTTAAATTACATGAAATGCAAATGTGCTTTCCAATTATTTCTCGATGTAGTCTTACGTGACAAATCATGAAAATAAACTGCTTCTGCATCAAGAAAATAAAACAGTAAGTCACTGACATAAATGAAAACATACACACAGCATGAGCAGTTAAAATTACACTTTCCTTTAATTGGTGTCCTTTTGTTTTGTGTGCATTATTTTTATATTCTCTCAGAAGTTTTTCTATGGATATTATTTTCTATTTGAAAAAAGTACACATTTAGCAAAAACCCTATCAGAAACACTGAAATATATGCTTCAATGGGTGGCAATGACGTATAAATTCATGGATCAACGAAGGTATAACTGTCGCTGTTCAACCACGACATTCGAAGCCGGCTCGTTATCCCCAGGTGGAGAGAGGACTCACGCTGACATGAACAACAGCGGAAAAGAATAAAGTTTTAACATTTAATTTCTGTTAAGGCAGATAAACAGTACAAGTTATCAGTGATGAGATTTCATCCTGACCCTGAACTGGAAACAAAGTGACGAGCTCTCCAAGAAACTTGTCTTTCTTCGACTCTAGACTCCGCCCTTAACCAGGGGCGGAGTGCAACCTGATTGGATCGCTTATGAAATATGTGTGGACTTCTGATAGTCATAACTGGTTCAAACCGATAATAATGTTTGTGTCAAAAATATGCAAGCTAGTAGTAAATGATTCCATATAAGGAGTTACTTCTGGGACTGCTCATCTCTGAGCAAATGAAAAATCTTTGTCCAGTCAGAGACAGACCCATGGTCTGATTCTGGGCGGACAAAGTACGGTTCTCTTTTGAGTTCAATGAGGAAAGATGTAACATAACATACTGGGCTTGATTATAGATTTTCTCAAAGCAAGTGTATCTCTTTGTTTCTTTGATCACATCCATTACACAGGCCAACATGTGGGCTAAGATTATTTCTGACAGTCAGGACAAAGACAACCAAATGTAAATAATAACAATAATAATAATAATAATAATAATAATAATAATAATAATAATAATAATAATATTATACACAGCTCCTTAATGGTAAATCTCAGATGGTCAGGTGTCCACGAATACACCTCAGACAGATTTAGAAAATGTCCACATCTGAAAAAAGTTAAAAAAAAAAAAATCTGTTTTTCTCACCATCAGACTGTTTCCATGTGACGAGAGGGGCAATTCATAAACAGAGTTAAGAACAGGATTAATTGTGTGACTGCTTATGAAGCATTCACATTATTGAGATCCATTATTCTTCTGTACAGTTTTTGGCATCTAACTCCTTCACAATTTAAATGTTATTTCTACAATTTATATATCAAAACGTTCAGCTCTTTCAGGAGAGGGGTGATGTGACTTTTGGAATTGGTTCAACTTTAGATTTTTGAGACATTTAGCTTTTTCCAACATTTTTTTCCCCATTTAAAATGAATTGAGATTATTTTACATCCTTTTGATCTTGTTTACAAACTTTTACTACTAGTTTCACATTATGACCCTGTTAAGCTTCTTTCAGCTTCCTTGTAAAAAAAAATCAGCTTCTTTCAGCTAATTTCAGCTGTTTTTTAACTGTTTTGTGCTCCTTTCAGTTTTATTCAGCTAAGTCCACCATTTTTGTCCTTTTTGTAACTTATTTCTGCTAATTCCATCTTGTTATGCTCCTTTCAGCTTATTTCTGCCATTTCAGCTAGATCTTTTTATGCCAATTTCAGCATTTTTAGCTAATTATTGCAATCATTTAAACTTTTTTCAGCCTAATTCAGCAAAATCATGCTCTACTCACTTCCTTCTGGTAATGTAAGATTTGTTCTGCATGTTTTAGCTACTATTCAGCTGTTTTTAGGCAAATTTCAGCTTTTCCCAGAGAATTTCAACTTTATTGTGCCAATTTCTGTCTCTTTCAGCCTTAGTGGGCACAGTTGTGCTCACGCCACTTCCCTTTGGAAATTCAAGCTTTTTTCTACATTTCTTTACCTGTTTTTATTTTAAATTTACAGTTATTCAGGTGTTTTTTCGGAACTTTCAGCATTTTTACTATAGCTTCCACTTCTGCTAACTTAGGCTTGTTCTTCCTTTTCAGCTACATCTCAGCATGTTTTTAGCTAATGTCAGCTGCTTTTCAGCAGGTTCTTCAGCAATAAGCATTCACACTGCATTTTCACAGGAAATGCAAATTATCTTGTTATTCTTCTTCTAGTTAATTAATTATTGTTACCAAAAAAACAAATGGTTGAGAATGCTGATTAGTTTTTCAATTTAATCCAAAGTACAACACACACGCAGGCACACGCACAAAAATACCTACACAATATGTGTTCTGTTGTTGTGTTAGGCAGCACTACCTAGCTGCCTTTATGCTTTCCTATATAATATTATGTGTAAAAAATTGCTGTTATTACAATTTATAACAAATGTTTAATAATTTATAAAGGTAGGACAGTAACAGGCTGCATGCTGGGGCAGCTAGCACCTTGCAGAAAGTCCTGGTTTCGACTGGCTGGAGCCTTTCTAAGTTTATTTTGCAGGACTTCCCTGTGTATGGGTATTTTTATTTTTTTTTTCTTTCAGATAATACTGTGTCCTCCAGCAGTCCAAATACATGCTTGTGACATAAAATGTGTTTTCTAAATCAAACCCATAAATTATATATATAACACTAAACACATCCGGCCTTCTCCTGTTGTTGAGAATTGAAGCCACAAGGTCACATTTTACGAGAGGCGCCATGTTGTATTTTTGCAACCAGAATCTGAGTTCCAGGGATGTGGGGGGTTAAGACCCTTCACCCCTCAATCTCCTGCACACAAATAGGGTGTCGCCTGACCTTTCAATCAAACATGAAAAAAATAAATATACTGTATTTAAATGGATTAGAAAAAACAAATGTTTGAACAGGCCACAGCTAGATAATATTGTACAAGACTTAACCCTTGTATTAAAACCAGCCAGATGTTAGCTTGGTTGTAGACTGATGCATTAGACGCCATCATATTAGATTAGCAGTAGAAAAATATCACACGATAAAGTGCTTTCATTTGTTAGGTCTTCATTGTTTATTTATTGAAAGCAAGATTTAATTAGAATTTGTGTGATTCCCATAAACAATTAAAATATTGTTCTTTCAGTGAGATTGGCAAGAGAAAAGAGATGGCCGACTGCCAGACTTTAAAACCACATCTCAAATCTTCCATTCTGGCCTCGGGAACACTTGATAAATTTTATTTCTACTGTAATTAAAGCTTAGGAATACGAGACCTGACTGCATTTAGAAGTGGTGAATACAAAACATAAAAAGACACCAAGGACTTGTTGTTTGATGCTGGATTATTAAATTAACAGTTTAAGAGCACGAGAAAAAAGACCGAGCAGCTCAATATTCATTTCATGCAATTTTCCAAATTCTCTTTATTCAACAAACATGATTATCCACGTCCTCGAGATTACTGCCTTTCTCTGCCTTCTCCCCTTCGAGGCATTTACAAATACCCACATTTGGAGGAATTTTCAGGTTGAAAAATAAAAAACATGTTATCAGGCACTAAACGCGAATGTGAAAAGTGTACTTAAACTCGCAAATCATTATGTAAACAAGGGCGGCGATGTAGGGATGCGCTCGGAGTCAGCAGCAAAAGAATTCATAGCTTCAGGCTCGAAAAACCAAATTAATTGCACAACACTGTTGTTGTGCCAACTTCTAAAATGAGCCCGACTCTTGTGCCAACCTCCATTTAGTGCTAAACTCTCGACAACATGGAAAGTTTTCAACACCGAGCCAATCTGATAACGTATGCCTGCACTCCAGCAGTCTGCTGTGTGTAAACCTCTTGTTCTGCCGTGGGCAGAGGTGACATAAAGGCAGATGAGGACATCCAGTGCAGTATGAAAGATGGTGGCAGTCGTTCCCCCCAGGCCGCAGCGATGGCCCTTCATCGATCCAGCCACTCCAGAACCTGAAGTGCACAGCCATTTAGGCTTTGTCAGCACTGTTCAGCTCAGCCATGCTTCAACTCCCCTGATCCCTGTCAGAAACCCAGGAGAAAAGGCCCAGGGAACAGGAAGTGAAAATGCTGATGTAACCAGAGCAAGGCAGGTGACACACGATGGTATAAAACTGGTAACCATTCATCAGGTGCTTCTTTGAAACTGAGATTGTTATGGGATTCATGTATTGCTTACTGTCAGTCAGGGGAGGGTATAAGACTATAAAGAGGCGTCTGCAGCACATTTTCCTCCATCTCTCTCTAAACTGAAATGCATATTTATCCTCTTAAGTGTCATCTGCTCGTCCGGGTAAATTCGTTCTACTAATCCACTCATCCTGTTACTGGTGGAGGTGTGCTACCACCAGTAAAGGTTACACACTCAAAGGACAGTTTATCTTCTGAACTGACTCACAATGCACATTTTATATTCTTTGTCATTAATCTCTTGTCTTTTCAGATTCACCCAGAGACTCACTGTTCTTTCTCTTTGCTCACTGAATGGGATCAGTTGTCCAAAAACTGAACTTAGAGCATTGTGGATGATTGCTGCCACTTTTTAAAGTTCCTTTTAGGACTGAGCAAAAATACTAATGTTCAGAAAACCTGCCGGGTCTAAAAGCTCAGACCTTGACACTGAAGGGAACAATAAGTACTGTGCACAAGCAGAGGGAGATGTAATAAATACATTTATGTGCAGAAGGAATGTTCTGGTGAAGTCTTGTCAAGGTTAGGCTGGGTCATTCTGAATACAGTTGCCAAGGGTGGACACTGGTTTTTACTCAGTTATTAAAAAAATTAAGACAAGAGTGCAGGAGCACAACATGTACACTTTTAATATACTGATGGAAACAGAACAAGCAATAATTTGAAGTTTAGGGGAATAAGTGTAATTATTTTGGGAACAAAATTTAAAAAAATCTAAACGTCTCAAATAAATTTATATTTGTTACCAAGCAGCAGCAAATAACTTAGATTATAGTGAATTAGAACCCACCATAATAAGAAAACACATGGATTCACCATGTTTTTTTTAACATTTAAAAATTACATGACCACATAAATAAAATGTTTCAGCTTTACACAGTGTGTGAGAACAACATATTTCATGTGTTAATTTAACACACAGAACAACATATTTCATGTGTTAATTTAACACACATTCACATGCAAAAAAAGAAGATTTTTTCCACATGTAAATCACTATCTTTTTTGTTCCAAACTCGCAAGATAAATATGCAAAACATTTATATTGTGTGTGTGTGTGAAATATGTGAAACACATTTCCCACGTGATTTCCACATAAGATTCAAGGGTTGTTTCTAAGAGACACTCACCAATAAATGGATAACTTTAGCATAAAATACTAAAATATACCTACCAACAGATTCAAGTCCAACTGGGTAACTCAATATAAAGGTTGTATAAATAAAGGTTTAATGGATGAAAAAATATAACTGAAAGGTCAAACATCATGAAGTCATCATAGGTAGAGTTACATGTACATTTTAGGGTTCGATTCAATAGTCATTGTTTTACACTGTGTTTTTTGTTGGACGACTGAATGATCAGCAGAGTCTATTTTCTTATAATACTGCTGTCGATCAAAAACAATACTGTATTGTGTTAGTATTTTTTTTTAATTTAAAAAAAGCATTCAATACTATTGATCACACTATTCTTCTTGAAAAATTGAACAACTAGAGGACCAACATTACAGTGGGGTATGTAGCTATTTGAAAGATAGGGAACAGTTTGTACAGATAAATGGTGTAAGATCTGACCTCTGTAATATCACATGTGGAGTTCCTCAAGGCTCTGTACTT
>JARVLU010001354.1:9498704-9510856 GCA_031762415.1 Simpsonichthys santanae
CATGTTCTTTGCAGGTTTACAGACAGTGGTCAGGTGGTTTGCCTTGTGCTTTCTTCGTGTTTATATATACATTTTTTATGTTTTGTGGTCTTTCTTTCTGTCTTTCCTTTCTTTCTATCTTAAAAAAAATCATAATAATGGTGTGAAGAGGATGGCTGTAAGGTGAGAAGGGAGGCCATCGAAACTGGAAAAAGAAAGAAAAAAAAAGAGATAGGATGAGAACAGTTATCTGGGAGAGACTCAGTGAAGAACCGCTGCTCCTCCACATCAAGAGGAGCCAGTTGAGATGGTTCAGGGATATAGTAAGGACAATCCCTCTGCACCTCCCTAGAGGAGTGCTTCAGGCATGTCCGACTGGGAGGAGACATTGAGGGAGACCCAGGACACACTGGAGAGTCTCTCAGTTGGCCTGGGAATGTCTTGGGGTCTTCCCAGAAGAGCTGGAAGAGGTGGCTGTGGAAAGAGATGTCTGGGCCTCCCTGCTCAAGCTGCTGCACCCATGACCTGACTTCAGAAGAAGCAGGAGATCATGGATGGATAGATGGGTGAATGGATCACTACACTTTCGTTAGAAGAAACTATGATTTATATTATTTATATTGTTTAATAGTATAGTTTCCTAAAATGATTGGGATGGCCGAAGATAAATCTGTGGTGGTCAAGACCACCATTGGCCACCCCTTGGCTCCACCATTGCTTGTGAATAAAATTGCTCCCTCCTCTCACCAGGGTCTGTCACTCTGTGTTGCTGTGAGCAAGCATCAAAAATAAATGTTTAACCTCTGCTCTTATGCACAATGGAACTTCTACCCACTTGAATTTATTGCACCCAAAACATGAAGGTTTACATGCATTCCCTGTTTAATTTCAGTCCTGAAAAGCGCTCATCTCAAAAATTACAAGCATTCACTATTCAAATCCCTCAGCAGCGAGGGACATTGGCTTACCACTTTTTCAGTCTTGAAATTTAAACCAGCAAACTTTAAACATGACTTTGGGATGGAAGCTGGCCTCGCGGTTATGCAGCATCATTCATCTGCCACAGACCACTGGCTGGTGGTACGCATGCATTCACGCATCGATGTAGGACAAACTGAGGCAAACAAACAAGCGCTCCAGCCGATGTAATCGCAGAGGGGCTTATCAGCTGCTTCTGCCTCCTCTAATTTTCATCAGTTTAGACAAGCCCATTAAATGAAGCTGGGACAAAAATAAATATGTTTGTGTTGAGCTGAAATGTCAGGCAGGTATCACACCTCTCCATGTAGGAGGGAGGAATAGAAGAAAACCTTTAATTAAAAAAGCCGTTTCTGTGCAGAACACGCCGGGCATCGTAAACAGGACTCGGACATCAGAGCAGGGTGTGATCCAGGGGGCTGCATATTAGCAAGGTAAATAACCCTGAGCACAGACACTGGAATGAACTGGGAGATTTATGTGTTCTGCTTAATTTAGTTCACTACAGAGAGCCACCGGCATCATGAAGGACCCCACTCACCCAGCACGCACACTTTTTGCCCCACTCCCCTCAGGCAGGAGCTTGAGGAGCATTAAGTAGAACCACGAGACTGAGGAACAGCTTCTACCCTGAGGCTGTTATGAATCACTAACCAGTATAATCACTGTGGGGAACAAAATCACTGTAATGCCACTTGATTGATGATATGTGCTGCTGATTATCCACGCTGCTGATCTATTTTATGTTGCTGTGTTCATTCGTACTCATCTGCTCACACAGACTCATGTTCGTGCTGCTGTTCGCCGTATTGTTTTTATTGTTTTTGTACTACTAGTGCTTAGCGTGTTTTTATTTAACATTTTTCTTAGTTCATATGTTAGAGCTTATTACTGTTTTTATTTTACATTTTATACTTTTGTTAGATGTAACTGAGACCTCGTTTCACCACATGCACAGTTTTGCGAATGACAAAAAAGAAACTTTGACTTTGACTAATCTAACTTTTATTTCTCAACAAAGTTTCACAATTAACATGAAATAAAAGTTTGTTTTGTTGTTTCTTCATAATGTTAAATTCTATAATTATGTTAAATATAAAAATATTTGGTATAATAAAAGTAAATGTTTGTCTTCATTAATGATAATCCTTAAACCTGCATTTTTTGAGTTCACTCAATCAAGCATGTGATTTAATCATGCTGTCATTAACAGGCAGAACTGTGTTATTTGTGCTACAGTTTGGACCAGGTCATATCAGGAAACTTACAGTGAGTTAGTTCCAGCAAAGCCTGAAGGGAAGCAGTCGTCAAATTGAAATAAAGCAGACTGAGCAGACTGTAATCCTCCGAGGGCCACACCGGACAATACAACTTCAGCAAAGACAGTGTCAGCACTCAGCTCCACTGACAGCCAACACCTATTTTTCTCAGGATGACATCTTCAGCGGTGGACATTGTCATTCACCAGAAGAACACAGAGCAGCAGCGGGCTGTCAACGGCGTTGAAAAAAAAAAAAACTGTTTCCATGGTAACGGCCGTCTCCAAACTCCCAAGTGATTTCTGTGACAGAGACTGAGATAAGTTAGCTATGATAACTTTTTTTCTGCTCCGTGTTGCTTCTAGTTTGGTTGATTTACCTCCTGCTGGGTTATCTTGTACTATTACCACTCCAAACTTTGTTTCCTCACATCTTTCATTTTTCTGTCTTTGATACCTATTTATTTCTCAGTCTTGTACCCGCGGATCATGAGCCTAAATAAAAAGATAGAGCAAGTAAAATCCAGCTTTTTTTTTCTAGTTGAATTTCTGTTTACAAAAACAAACAAAAAAAGCACAAAGAGTTTAATTTTCTTTCTAACCTGAAACTTCTCAATACGTCTCTACATTATAGGCAAAAGTTGTATGTATTATTTTCAAGCAGCACTCTAAACAAGCACTAGGTCAACTGCTGGCTCCTGCTCTATTACTGGCTGATGAAAGCACTCTGTCTGGTCCAGGAAGTATAACATTTGTTACAAATGGAAGTGTTATAGCCAATCAAAGTCTTCACAGGAGCAGTCTGACTTGCTGATGGGTCCCTACTTCTTGAACCCTGTTTAGTAAGAGTTGAACTTCCAAAGCAGTGAGTTGCAATAAGACAAGTTTAAAATGTACAAAGAGCTGGTAAACTAATAAGACGAGCCCAATTAACACAATTTGCACCAATGAGCCGAGCCGTGACTGGCAGTGGTGCCAGCTGGTGTAGTGAAGTACATGTGTTTTCTATAAAACTTTTTTAAGAAGCAAAATAAATTCTTGGATGTCAAATATGAACAACTTTAATAATTCCTCTATGTGTGTGCCTTGTTCTGCTAAGAAACTAAATCTAAGTTTTATTTTTATTATTTCATATTTCTTGGTTTTGCATTTTGTCAATAGTCTTTAGACAATTCACGCACAAATTCAACATTTACATAATTTTATGCCTTCATAATACCATCCATCCATCCATCCATCCATCGCCTTTTACCCGCTTCTTCCTTTTTGGCTCACATGTCACTGGTGCCCATATCCAGCAGTCACTGTGTGAGAGGCGGGGGACACCATGGACAGGTCTCCGGTCCATCAAAGGGACACATAGAGACAAACGAGACAAACAGCCATTAACTCTCTCACTCACACCTAGAGACAATTTAGAGCATATATATCAAACTCAAGGCCTGTGGGTCAAATGTGGCCCTCGCAGACATCTTACCTGGCCCCCAAGATGTTATTTTAAACGTAAAAATACTTATATCACTTTACTTTTTCAGTAATCTTTGATTATGATGTCAAAAGTGCAGCAGGGATCATCAAATGAGACCAATCAAACTCTTGTTGAGAAACCTGCAACCAAGAAAAGATGAAGATCTGATTTGAGTTAATGTAGATCCTGAAACCAGCCTTTAGTTTGAAAAAGGTTTTAATTTTGGCGCCCTTTTGTAAGTGAGTTTGACAACCCTGATTTAGTTACCAATCAGCCTAACATGCATGTTTTTGGTCTGTGGGTGGAAACAGGAGTACCCAAAGAAAACCCATGCATGCACGGAAAGAACATGCAAACTCAACCCAGAATTCAATTAAAAGTCAAATTCAAAAGTACTTTATTAATCCTAAAGGGAAATTAAGTGGTGTTAAGCTCATCATCCTAGTTTCATTCAGGAGTTGTTATAGATGCTGATAGTGGGCAGGAAGTATCTCCTGCAGCAAATCCTAGGAATCTGGCCACAGATACCGATCCGACCACCCGGATCCAGCTGGCTGTCAGATCTGGTGGGCATCTCGGTCGTATTGGGCAGCTGGACTGCCCAAATGCCTATGCAATGGTCACTTCGCTCAGGGATCTGCCAAGCTCCTCTTCACCATGGACAGAGAGCTGAAGGTGCCAGGGGATGATTCCAGTCCTCCCGTTGTCATGAGCTGAGTTTCCCACCATTTCCAGGATCTCAGCGGGCAGGTACTCCAACACCACCGCCAGGTTGATTTAAATTCGTCCACCATGCCTCCTTTTCAACTCATTTGGGATTAGGGGCTGTAGGTGAGGTGAGAAAGGCCCCCTGGCCGGGAGTCTTCTTACTGAGAGGTGGCATCTCTACCAACTGGGTCACCATGCTGCCCCCTTTGTAATAAAGTTATGTAAATTAACCTTTCATTGTGGAATTGCATGTTCTCTCCATGCATGTGTGCGAGTTTTCTGGGTACTCTCATTTCCTCTCACAGGCCAAAAACATGTATGTTAGGCTGATTGATAACTCTATGTCACAAAGTGTGGGTGGTTGTTTGTCTGATGGACCTGCCCCTCGCACAGTGACTGCTGGAGATGTGCTCCAGCTCCCCCTTTACACCTGGAAAGGAAGGAGTGTGTAAGGATAAGGATAAGCATAACAATAAGGATATGGCAATGGATGGATGGATGGATGGATGGATGTACGGATGGATGAGAATACATTTTTAAGTAAATAAAGAAATGTTTATTTTCTTTTAGAATAAATGATTGTTGAAAAATTGAAAGAAATAAAACAGACATTGCCAAAAACCTACATAATAATAGGGCTGGCCCTTGAACTGTCTACATAAAAGATTTATAGCCCTTGAGCTAATTTCTAGACTCTGAATCCTTGAGAGTCTTTGAGAATTGTTTATGTTTTTGGAACCTGTTTACCCTGACTGCATCATATTCACTCATGACATGCAGAAGAAAGATAATGTCTGGTAGATAAAAAGTGTGAAAGGTATGAAGAGAAATAAGGCAGGGTCGGGGCAAAGAAGGCAAATATTCAGTTATTTTTCTCCCATCTGTATTTGCCTTGCCTTGAGTAAATGTCAGGCTGCACAGGGAACTGGCAGTAACAGCTCATTATAAAACCTGAACTTGAAACATCTTGAACTCTTCTATGTTCACATGGAGCAAAGGGAAATACAGAAAATAGGCGTTCTCTGACTCGTAACCTGTGCTATAAGTGCAAGGGCTACAGTTATCATCCACATGAGCGCCACTGATGCCTGTACCAAACATGCAATTACAGTCACTTTGTGTCTTGTACGATAAAACGAATCATTACCACTGCAGCATGAAAGAACATAATCTGGCCTGCTCCCAGCTATTCCCCAATGGGGCCTGATTTGTGATCGCATCTGAAGATAGACTGTTCATTCAATCAACAATGCAGCTTTCAGGCCACCCTGCTGAAAGGCTTCAGGGATACAAGAGATCAATAAAGATAAATTAATTACTATGCTGCCAAAAGGGAATTCTGTGCAGCCAGAGTTACTATAGAAACACAAAACTGCATGGCAGGCCTCATACTGTAAATGATCTTGAGGTTAATATCTGCACCACGGCAAACAGGGTCCAAGGGAGGTGCAGGAGTCGCCTGTGGCATGTCATGATCATTTGCTGCATCAGTGACATTTAAAAATATCCACCGGTCTGAAGCAGAGGAGCAGCTGCTTCCCTGTGAGATCTTCTGCCGCTTGGAAACCGCAGCCAATCAAGCAAAAAACGATGCCAGTTTGCCAGGGAGGCTTTGTTTCTCATTACTGTGAGCGTGTGAGCGTGAGCGCAAATTCACAACACAAAAGCAATTAAATCGGGAAGTTTGAAGTGAAAGCATGAGAAGAAAAGGCAAACCCAGTGGGAGCTATAGTGTAGTCCTTAAAACCAACGTCCATTCACTTCCCACTTGTTTTTCTATAAGTTTGCACCAGGTCCAGGCTACATTTCCTCCTGGCACGCTCATTTATAAAGAGCAGCGGTGCGCTAGCTGCCCTGGCTGCCTGGGGGCTACATTTGCTACAACACTAATATCATAGAGGCAACCAATGAATTCCTAAAGAGTACAATCAAGAGAGAAACAGCCCCTGCCACTGACATTGCCATGGCACTTGCCTCCCCTCCTGCTACTTACACAAGCAATATTCCAAGTTGTTGTTTTGCTTCCATCAAATTTTCCATTAAAAATGACATTTCATCTAAATCAAGCCCTTGGGGTGGGAACCTAGACAAAAACCAAAGGAGGTAAGAGATGGGGTAATTCTCACTTACTGTTGTGCACACACATAGGCCTATGTGCACACCCCTAGCACCCCAGAGATACCTCATACATGGAGAGTGCTATTATGTGCAGACATCAGAGCAGCATCAAAAGCAATTACATGTGTCTGTGTTCAGTGTGGTTCTGAAAGCAGACAGCACATCACATCATTTATCTGAAATGTGTAAACATTACAGCTTTTTCTCCCTCTATTCCTTCACACCACCAAAATGGAATTCACAACTATCCCAGAGTAACGTGCGTACGCAAAGAATGTGACAGTAAAGGGGGCACTGGTTGGTTTCAGTGGGGCACACAAGACACGCGAAATAGGCTCCCGTCTGTGCTCACTGCATATGAATCATTGTTCGCTCGTCACATTTCTTGCAGAGTGAGAGATGGAGAAGGATGCCAAAAGAGAAAAGGAAGTGAGTGTAGCGTAGGTAAGCAAACACTCTACTCTTAGGTGGGTTCTGGGAAATAATCTTTCCCTCAGGCATCCATTTACACAGCTCACTGCAACTTATTAAGGTTTTGGGTCTTTTAACAGTCAAGAACATCCTGAACTCCCATTGAGACGTCATCCTATTTTGTAAAATAAATGAAAACCACGTGAAAAGTGCTATACTGTACAGTCAAAAACGTTAGAAAAAGTGTGTGTGTGTGTGTGGGGAAGACTGTTTTAGCTTAAAAGAACAGAACCTTCCTTCAGGTGTCGACTTGTGGTGGATTCTCATGTTTGTCGAGTCCCTGCAGAGTTTGACCAATAGTTTAAAAGGTCAACAAAAGAAGTCTATGCACAGTGCAATTTAAAGAGTTGTTACATTTTGACAAATTATTAATCCTATAGTTAGGGTCTGCTTGGGTTTCCAGAGCTATCCCTTAAGGCCCCAGTACACTCAGGCATGCGTCAGTCCGCAGAGGTCCGTGTGTACCAGATTAGAGTTGAAGCCTACGCCCGCAGGACATGTCCGTGCAAAGCTCAAGTTTTACGACCGTGTACACGCACTCGGTGTCGCACAATAAACTACCCGGCGACGGACTGTGTTTTGTGTTACACCAAGGTTGACGCCAAGGTATTAAATTCCCCTTCTTCATCCCTGATCTGGCCTTTTCTTCGTTCTTTTTTCCCCAAGAGGTGATCTCTTCCTCTTCTGTTGACACCATGACTGAAATAGTGAGAAATGAAGGAATTTGTCACGAGCAAATTAAAATCAGGTCCAGCGTGGCTGCGGGAGGGTCTGGAGTTTTCCTGGTGGGCTGGTCTGATGTGTGGACTGCAGGGCCAGCGCTACCTGTTTTTTTTTTAATTATTATTTTAGAACTTTTAATTAACAACATATAAACACAGAACACTGCTGCGGCTGGGGCTGCCAGCTCTCATTTATTTTTATTTGTTTTTGCGACCTGTCAATCAATCCAGTAGGCGTGTCAGCAAATGACCAATGGGCGACCTCAATTTGTCACAAAGGTAAACGCCCCTTGCCTGCGGAGCTGGTCTGCAGCTGCTCAGGGTGGACGCTCGAGTATGAAGTAACCCTCTGCGCACAGTGCACGTCGAGTCCGAATGGAAAAATGTCCGCCCATGTACAGTATACTTGAGCCTTTAGTTTTTCTGCTGTAGGCTTAGACTGCTGGAGGACAAATTGTTCACATTTCCTCACTCTGCTGCTTTTTTTTAAACTTGTGCTACTCTACCTGTTTTACTATTTTTTATCCTTAACATGTTTGTTTTTGTCTGTCTTTCTTCCAACAGAATGTACATCTGGACCTGTCATCCAGTGTTTGTTTTTTCTACTTCCTGTCCTCTCAAACCACAGCCAGTCGAAGCAGATGGCATCGTTTCCTGAAACTGGTTCTGCTGGAGGTTTCTTCCTGTTAAAATGGAGTTTTTCCTTTCCATTGTTGCCTTTGTGCTTGCACAGGACGGAAGATCATGACAAAGTAGGGCTGGACAATAATTCAATATTGATATGTCACTTTTATTCAATGACATTGATATGAATTTTAAGCACCTTTTCGATATTTCCATATGATTACAGCGTTTCACTGACACATTTCTTTTTTTTTTTTTTTTTGTTCGGGTTGAAGCGGCCGCTTCAGTTTCAACTTGAACAGAAAAGGGTGCGACACAACTACGTACGTGTGTGGTGACCTAGATGTTTTACAGAGCTGGAGTCCAGAAGGAGTCAGCGGTAGCAGGTTAGGCTAATTAATCTGCCCACGAACCAACCAACTGACCAACCAACCATCAACCAACCCATCAATATGCCAACCAACCAGTCAATCAATCAGTTTAATTAATTTAACTGTGTAGCTGATATCTGTATAGATAATACAGTCTCACACTGCTCACTACCAACATCTGTCTATTTAATTTCTAACGTTGTGCTACAGGACTGGTGTTTTAATGTGAGCTTATCTGTAAATGCTGCCATAAACAGCTGCTTGTTGCTGCTGGAGAAAGGGTTGGTTAGAACCATGTGACTATCAGTGATGATATAGTTCAACAAAACCAAACATATGGGAGAAAATGAAAGTTCGGAGAAAAACAGTTGCACTTTTATAAGTGAAGCTGATCTGTATATATTAAGAGATCTAAATTATTATACAGTTGCTATAGACGATTATGCAATGTGAAGAAAGCTACCCCAATATTTGAGTGACAGTGGATCTTACTACCTATATTTCTGCCTGCAGAGTAAATTCATTAAAAATCTTTAAGGAACATGGAAACAGGAATTAATATTACTATTATATAGTTATTAAACATGTTTGTCCGTGTTGGCTCAGCTCCTTGTATGGTAGTAGTTGGTAGTAGAATATAGCAGTAACAAGGCTTCTATCTGTTCATTTTACAGGAGTGCATTTGCAGTGGTTTTGGTGTTCCCCTCAAATAGTAGTTGCTCTTAATAGCATCCCTGTTTATCTCTTCCCCCCGACCAATCCTAATAATGAAATGAAATTTCCACCCTTAGCCATGACATTATAAAGGGTGACAACATTATGTCTCAGTTAGCTCCAAACATTCATCTCCTAGAAGAAGTCGTCACAACGCAGTCTGCAGTGCAAAGGTCACCTGCTGCTCTGAAACTACAAAGAGATAGTGTAAAAACTACTCAGGCATTCATTTACACATCTCCCGTGACCTTTACCTTCTACCTTAATGAGATTTCTATCGATTCACTTTCCCTGAGAAAATAAATCAATCGGAAACTCCATAAAAAATTGAGACAACAACCCTGAACGCTTCAATGGTTAAGCCATCGACTTGTCAATTGCAGGTATAATGAGACATCTTTAAACAGCCAGGCTATTATTCTTGTTGAGAATTGTGCGTGCATGCGTGCGTGCATGCGTGCGCACATGCATGTTGCTAATTTTGGTTTATGTGCGAGTGTCAGGAAAAGATGAACTCAAATGAGGAGAGTGAAAGTTTGAACCCTTATTCTGCCACATTCCAATTAGCCCCATCTTCTCCCAACGTGTTACCGTTGGGGTGAGTTACAGGTGAACGATGAGAAGGATCAGTAGTGATGCAAGTTCAAGTCTAGTTTGTTTACTTAATTGAACCTTCATGAAATACTTCAGAAAGGAGAAAAGAGAAGAAGTGACAAGCCCTTCAGAAAGCTATGGAGGATAGCCACAACCACCAGCAACAAACACAAACCTGAAAGTACGTTGAGGATAAAAGTGAAGAGCCTCAAAAATGCCCTTTATTACTTAAACAACGAGTCAGAAAACTGATTAATGACAGAGGCAATAAAACAAAGTGCTTCTTCTCAAATGCTGCACCTCCCAACAGTGCAAATGGAGAGTTTTGTTCCTTTATTCCAGTGAGCCGAGCAGTGGCACATTGTGATGTGTGTGGAACATGCAAGGGAACCCACAAGAAAGTCTTGGTGCACCACTCGCTGCTTCCAACTGTGTGGGAGAACGTGCACGCTCCTGATTAGACAAACAAAGGAATGTTTTGGAAGGCAAACGAGTGGGAGCTGGGCAATTAGATGTTTCAGTTCCCCTGATTGGGGATGACAGGAGCAACACACTGTGTTGAGCCTCAAACACACACACATACACACACACACGCACACACACATACACACGGCAACAAATACTTTGCTTCATTTACTCCAATGCCAAATTGGATCTGATAGGCAATTAATAGCTTAATTGGCCGTTGGAGAGGTTGTCTTCTCCCTGAAGGGAAGCTGGTTCCACTGGGCAGTCGAGAGGAGACAGAAGGATGTGTTACTGTTAGTGCTGGGCAGATATAGAGAAAAAAAAAAAAAGCCTGGAAGGTGTGAGAAAGCTGAAGATGCCCATTACAGTAGGAGTAATTAGGATTCTAAAGTTTGTGTTTTTTCAGACTATATGACTAATGACATCTAGAACAATTTGCAAATCTATTAAAAATAATAAGGGTGAAGCCCATGAGGTTCTTAATACACCATACACTTATTCCCAAGAAATTGCAAAATACATCCACCATCTGGATATTTCTTTTACGGTGTAGTGGAGTTGTCATTCAATGTCAAGGGGGTCCTTAGGTATTAAGCAAATGGCATCTTTGGTGATGCAGAACTCTAAAAACTGCTGTTCTCCCACTGGCTATTACAAGTTTACTCTAAAAGTGAATAAATGAAGACCTCTGTGATCACATACCCACTGATTCAGTCCAGCCCAGTGAGAACATTCTTCCTACACATTTTTATTTTTATTTTTTTTGCTTGTACTGCTCCAGATTGTGTGGCGGTGCTAATTTGACCATAGTGACTTGGACTGTTTAGAGTGGGGGAACTGCAGTATGCGTGGCATATCCCAAATACGGAATGAATAAAAAGGCAACTGGCAACTTTTTATGATAGTGCAGTGGTCATTAGAGCGGAGGCCGATGGGAAGGAGGAAGCTGCAAACACTAAAAGCTTAAAAAAGCTTTAAATGTTACAATAAAGTTGGTGTATTGAATGCAGCAGATCATGCTGGAAGAACGAGCAGTGGCAGAGACGACTGGTTATTGGGGGGTACCTGTTCTCCTCCATGTGAGCTACATCTAACCTTTCACATCCTCATTTTGAAAGGTTACATCTCTGCAAACTGCACCCCCTGCTCTGACATGACAGGGCCTGTGTGCTGGTAAGCTTAAATCTAACTAAAATATATTAATTTAGAAATGACCTGTTGAGGCATTATTTATTTGTTTAATGTGAAAGCACTTTGTTCTGGGATGAAATATCAATGCTCTATCTAATCTCAAAAATTATAGTTAAAATGGCATTAGTGGAACGTTAACAACAGGAACATGGCACTACAATGCCTCGTTGTCTGTGATGACTGTTGTGTAATAAAGAAAGTAATGATGTACAGGTAGTCCCCGAGTTACGAACGAGATCCGTTCCTACGGCCCGTTCATATCTCGATTTGCCGTAAGTTGGAGCGCCAGCCATGTGGCAGCCGTAACTCCGGATTTTCGGCCGTAAATCGAAACTGAAACCACATGGCGAATGGTAACGGCATTTTAAACATGTTTTTTCAATGTAAAACAACAATAGCACACTTAGAACGCTGTTTTAATGTGTTTCCAAGCAGTTAGCTAACAAAATACCCTAAAAAAAAAAAAAATTTTGAAAAAAAAAACAAAA
>JARVLU010001354.1:9510956-9527271 GCA_031762415.1 Simpsonichthys santanae
ATCTGATGTATCAGCTGAATCAAATCTTTACCCAACACAGACATGATTCATGGCAGAGTTCATTTTTATGCATTTACTTCTATTTGATTTTATTTAAAAACTCATTTTTCATTTTTATGCCTTAAAATTTATTATAAATACAATATAGTCAATTCTAAAATGTATCAGATGGAATTAGTTAATACATATTAACATGGTTTAAATAATCAAAGTTGTAAAACAAACATGATTCTGTTGATTGGTGTTCATAGGTTTTATTACATGAATGAATATGCACCATGTAAGATTTATTAGACAGGTTTGTGTTAAAATTACAGTATCTAAAATAAGTAAATGGGAATGTGTCATGTTGTAGAATTACATAAATCTTAAAAGTTAAGAGTTAAATATTTCTGTGAGAGTGGGACATCATGAATCAGGGGTGTCAAACCATTTACAAAAAGTGACCAAAATTAAAACTTTTTTCAAACAAAGGGCCAGTTTCAGAATCTACATTAACTCAAGTCAGATACAAACATATTTTCTTGGTCACTGTTTCCTCAACAAGAGTTTGATTGGTCTCATTTGACGTTCCCTGTTGCACTTTTCACATCATAATCAAAGATTACTGAAAAAATGTAAGTGATAAAAGTATTGCACATTTAACTTTTCATCTTGGGGGCCAGATAAGATGTCAGCGAGGGCCACGTTTGGCCCGCGGGCCTTGAGTTTGATGTCATGAACCCTGGACATCAGCTAAAAGCTGACGTGTCCGAGTCAAACGTGACAGATGTGCTCATTCAGCAGAATCAAAACTTGTTGTGTGTTAAAAAATGATCGAGCAGCTTCTCATGGAAACAAGTTTGGGTCAGAAGTTGAACAGTCTCTGTCTGAGTCTCTCTAATCTCACTGGACTGCAGCTCAAACAAATACTGGGGGGAAAAAAGTTCAATTTCACAAAACCTCATTGAAGTTTGGGTCAAAGTTCACAGGGAGTTTACACACACATAGACATAAACATGCAGCCCTATGAAATGACAGAAATGACAGTGAGAAGGGCTCGAGACAGATTCACCTGCAGCAACAAAAAGACTAAAGTAATCAAACTGTGAAAAGCTGAAAACGTTTCAAAGCATTTGATTACACAAACTCCCTCGTGATGCCGTTTCACAAAATAGGGCTCGTCCTGCTGGGGACATAAAACTGTAAGCAAATCAGAAACTTTTCACCGAGACTAGTAAAACTTGCTCGATGGAACGACTACACTGAAAAAGATTTAAGTCTGACGCAACAGGAGAATTTGTCCAGCAAACAGTTCAAACAGAACGCTTACTGCTGAAGAAAATGCTGAAAAACAGCTGAAATAAGCTAAACACATGCTGAAATGTATGCTAGTTGCAATGGAAGAACAAGCCACAGTTAGCATAAGAACGCAAAAAGAACACATATTTGCTGAATTAGATTTAAATAAGCAAAAAATGAGATTAAAAAATTAAGAAAATTAGCTAAAAAGGCTGAAATGAGCAAAAGCATAGCTGAGAAGGAGCTGAAAAGGCAGAAAGAAGCTATAAACTACAAAAAGCGGAAAGAGCTGAGAAGAGCTTCAAAAATGTGGAATGAGCTGAAAAAGCTAAATTTAGCACAAAACAGCTAAAGAGCAGCTGGAACAGCAGAAAAAGTTTAAACTAGCAGCAAAAAAGCCTAAATTAGCAGAAAGAACTCAGTTCGGCTGAAAGTAGCAGGAATTATCTGAAAAAAAAAAAAAAAAAGCTTAAAATAGCCAAAAAAGCTGAAAGAAACTTAAATTAACAGAAGAAAGTGGAGAGAGTACATTTTTTTTGCTGAATTAGGTTGAAAAAAGTTGAAAGAAGTGCAAAAAATGAGGAATTAGCTGAAAAGGCTAAAATTAGCATAAAAACAGCTAAAGAGTAGCTGGAATGGAAGAAAAAGCTTAAACTAGCAGCAAAAAGCTGAAATTAGCAGAAAGAATTCAGTTGGGCTGAAAGTAGCAGAAATGACCACAAAAACTTAAATTTATCTGAAAACAGCTGAAATGAGCTAAAAATGCTAGCTGAACAGGTAGCATGCTGGTGACGATTCTCAGTCATCCAGGACATGAAAGCAAAACGTCTTCTGTTACAAATAAAGTCCAGTTGTTTTGTATTGAACGTTTTTTGAATGAACAGGTAGAACAAGCTTAAATTAGCAGAAGAAAGAACATGTTTGCCCAATTTGGCTGAAAGAAGCAGAAATTATCTGAAAAAAGCTGAAAATAGCCACACACAAAAAAAAGCTGAAAGAAACTTAAATCAACAAAAGAAAGTGGAGAGAACACAGTTTTACTGAATTTGGTTGAAAAAAGCTGAAATAGTAGACAAAGCTGAAACATGCATACATTAGCTGAAATTGGCAAAAATAAATAGAAGCACAAAAACGTAGCAGAAAGAACCTGAAAGGAGCACAAAGCAGCTGAAAGAACAGCTGAAAGTAGCTGAAAAAAGTTTAAACATGCACAAGGAAGCTGAAAGAAGCTGAAGCAGAACAAAATGTGAACGGAGCAGTAAAAGGTTGTGAACAGATGTAAAGATGTGAAGAATAAGAGCTCAGTTCATTCTCTACGAGAAGAAAAATGGAAGAGGAAGTAGCAGGACTGTCCTGTACAGAGCTGAGCTTTGGTTGATGTTTTGTTGCATCGTGACTGTGGAACGAGGAAGATGCTGAAAAACGTACAGAGGAAAAATGGATCACAATAGTGTGAATGCTTCATAAACGTTCACACTATTAAAAACCTTTGCAAATGTTTAGAGACATCCAGGAGACTTGTCGCTCCGGTGTTGCAAGAATTTTATTCTAAGAATATGCACAATTTTATTTGCGTATTTCTTGGGTTGTTTTTATGTTGATATGTAAACAAACTGAACTTTAGCTCATATTTCATTTTACACAAACATGTCATTATAACATTCTAGCAGCAGTGATCCAGTTGTGACTTTCTAAACCTGACAATATTTACATTTTCACGTCAACACACCTTTATTTGTAAGGTTAAATCTTTTTTGAATGCTTTCTGCTTTTCTTGCATTTTTAAACATTAGAGACCTGTTTTTGTGTCGTTAAAAACATGTTGACGCTTTGAGTTTCAGTAAGAATAGTTTATTTAACTTTAACAACAGGTGTTATATGTTCTAGGTGTATCCTTTTGTTTCCAATAAAACGATGGGTTCAAAGATTAAACTGGTGAAAACATCTCGAGTTACACAATGGCAGACCCACCTCAGAGGAGAAGCTGTATTTACATTAAAAAACAAGAAGGAGGAGATGAACCCTGCCTCCCTCCTTCTCCTCCTTCTCCTCTCCCCGGGCCATAATTTGAAGGCATTGTCTGAATTCCCAGTCGGGCAGATTTGGAGAACAAAGGCCGGGCTCGGTCCCCTCGGACGGTTCGAGACATCGCTCTGATCTCCGCCTGGTATGTCCCTCGCCGGGTCCCGTCATGGCTGTTGGGGGGCGGCGACCAGACGGGTCAGCAGGGGTGAGCAAGTACTGTAGAGGGTTCTCGTCGAGCCTCGGCTGGGTCCAGCAACAGGATAACGCAATGAACCGACCATTAACCCGCTGCAGCGTGAGTGAGTATAACCACGCCCCCTCGTGCTGCATTTCTTTTTAGCCTCGGCTGAAGCCCCTCCCCCTTAGGAGGGTGGCCTTGAAACCGACAGACGGCGGTAGGCGGAGCTTCGTCGTGGGCAGCTTGAAACCGCCACGGGATTTTTTTTTTTTAAAACCAACGTTTTTGCAGAGCGGTGTACTTCAAAGAAAACTTATGGATAATAAAAATTCCCCGGTCCAACTGTGCTGAGCGCGAGAAGGAACAGCAAGGTCATGCGGGGGGGCGGGGTTAAGAGTTAACACTAAAAATGTCCCCCCTCCTCTCCCTCCTCATCTGAACATAAATACCAAGTGAAGGGCTTTGGCCATTTCCCTCCTCTTCTTATGCAAATATGCGTGTTTGTTCCCGCCTAGCCTTGGGATTCCACGCAAGAAGGGCGCTGCGTTTTCTCACCTCCAGCCCTGCGGGTTTTTTCTTCTTCTTCATTGATATTCCGAAAAGCCTGGCTTTGTTCCCTGGAGGAGAGATAAGTTTTAAGAAATCAAAAACTCTCAGCCCCTTTGTGAAGGAGACAACAATGACAGTTGTTAGAATAATAAACACAGTCTTGATGATGCTAAAACACGCCTTGGAAAGAAGGTAATGACAACAGTGAACAACAGCTACAACGATAGACAATCATAAAAGAGGCATACAGATCAAGTTAAAATAAGATGTTAAAAAAGTAGCAAAAACAGACAGATTACAAAGCGAATGTAGAAAACTAAAAACAGGAACATGTCTGCATTGGTTCCTGCCAGGATTCCAACAGATTCTTAAAACCATTTAGAGGTCAAGGTCGAGAACTTCAGATCTTTATGTAAGATATTCCAGGAAACAGGAGCGGAGTAGGAGAAGACCCTTTTACCTAGTTCAGTTCTCACTGATGGAACACTGCAGGTAATAATGTCCTGAGAGCGCACGCTGTAGCTGCACTCACGCAGAGACATGTAGGAGGAGATGTATGAAGGCAGCAGACCAAGAAGTGATTTAAAGATGAAAAATGTACCAGTGGGAGAGTCTGCGTGAGGTTAATGATGTCCAGTTAACCAGTGAATTAGTTTTGTTGATTGTGGCAGTACTTCACACTTTTAATACTTTTAATAGCTTCTGTTGTGGTGGACACAAACATATTTTTCACATCAGAATGTACGCTTTTATTGTGAAAGAGACAGAATAAAAGAGGAGAAGACCAACTGTTGTAATTCATTCCTTTTTCTGATTCTTGATGTTGGAAGACGTGGAAAATAAAGAGAGACTATAATATTTTTGTCTCTTTCTGCTGACTTCCACACTGTGGTATGTTCTCAAACTGTTGTTACGTTTTTGAATGTATTTTGGTGAAAAGCTGCTTGCTCGCTTTCACAGAACAGAAATATTTGAAACTTTTAGAGCATGCTGGACAGAAACATCAGTCCAAAGATACTGTTTTGACTGTGCTGATGTCTCACAGTGAAGGAACAGTAATTCAAAAAGAAATTGAACTTCCAATCACCGCATAGTATGGTAATACAGGTAGTCCCCGAGTTACGAACGAGATCCGGACCCAAGGACCGTTCGTAACTCGATTTGCCGTAAGTCGAAGCGCCGGCCACGTGGTGTTCGTAACGCCAGATTTTCAGCATTAACTCGAAACCGAAAGCACATGGCAGCCGTAACGTCTTTTTAAACAAGTTTTTTCAATGTAAAACAACAACTGCGCACTTAGAACCCTTTTTAATGTGTTTCCAAGCAGTTAGCTAACAAAATACCCTAAAAAAAATGAAGATTAACCTGCCTAAATAAAGGATGAATGAATAAAACCATAAAATGCTGCATAAAAAAGGCAACGTAAGGTGTGATGACGTCACTGGGGGCGGCGCCGTAAGTCCAAAATGCCGTAAGTCGATGGCGCCGTAAGTCTGTGACTACCTGTATTAGCAACTCTTAAAAAAACTCTAAAATCATATGCATTATTATAACACCTTGACATTTTTGACAGCTTGTAATCCTGTAAAGCAGTATTTAATCTGAAGGAGGATTTAGAGGACCAAAAACAACAACAAAAAAGGATTTTTGTCCCAGTACAGGCACCGAAGGCAGACGCATCAAAAGATAAGAAATTACAAATTTTACTGCTGCTTCTCCTGGTCCGGCAGTGAGGCTGTGTGTAACTGAGTTAAGAGCCTTCAAACAGAAAACAGCCCTGAGAGCAAAAGCTAGAATAGAACCCATTCAAGCAAAGTAGCAGCGACTCAGTAAAAGCCACAATAAAGACGGGGTTTATTTGTCTTGCTACACAAGGAATGATGAGATGAAAAAACATTAAAGCTATGATGTTTTCTAGAGTCCATTAGAAATAAAAACAGTTGAAACACTAATTAATAATTATTCTTTATGTCAAAGTCTTGAATGACTCACTTTATGAGGCATTATTAACATCCCAAGTTCACGTAGTCTGATATTAACTGCATGTATTTTATTGTCTCAAAGACAGTTCTATAATAGTGTAGTAACCCTAATATGTATAGAAGCTAAAGATACAGATTGATCAAAGAGGTAAAAAGTCAAAATTTGCATTTCAGTTTCCTGTCAGTGTTTTCTTTGACTTTTCAATGAAGGCCTGTCCAGTCTGTTTGATGGACATCATTTTATGCATAGAGGAACGTAAGGAATTCTAATTGATTTAGTCAAGTCAAGTCAAGTCATCTTTATTTCTAGAGCACAGTTAAAACAGATAAACTGCCATCAAGGTGCTTTACAACATCAGAGATTAAAAAAAAAAACATATACAGAAACTGTAATACACACTGATGCTAAAACTATGAAATTAACAGTAAATGTATAAAAATGTAAAATGTATAAGAACAGCATTAAAAAGGAAACACGGAAAACACAGAACAAATTATACAAAGTCAGCTTACATAGTATGAAACGCTAGAGAGAACAGATGAGTTTTTAGGAGAGATTTGAACAGGTGAAGGGAGGTGTCCTGCCTAATGATGGAGGGCAGGTTGTTCCAAAGTTTTGGGCCGTTGACTGAAAATGCCCGATGTCCTCGGAGCTTCAGTCGTGTTTTTGGAACCTCCAAAAGCATCTGATAGATGATCTCAGAGCCCGCGAGGGAACATATGGTTTCAGCAGCTCAGAGAGGTAGAGGGGAGAGAGTCCATTTAGGCATTTATAGGTCAACAACAGAATTTTAAAGTCGACTCTAGTTCTCACAGGGAGCCAGTGAAGGGAGGCGAGAACTGGTGTAATGTGCTCAGACCTATGTGTACTGGTTAAAAGCCAAGCTGCTGCATTTTGGATGAGCTGAAGACGTGTGAAAGAGGCCTGGCTGATCCCAGCATACAGTGCATTCCAATAATCCAGGCGGGTTGTGATGAACGCATGGATTAGTGTCTACCTGCTGCAATTGGAAGAAGCTTTTCTGCAGAACGGAGCTGATTTGTTAATCGAATTTAAAGTCTGAGTCAAAAACCATCTAGCGATTTTTCACAGAGTGCTTGAGATAGGGCTGGAGGGAGTCCAAGTTTATCTGATCAGAAGCGTTTTAGGTCAAACATCCCACTCAATTGGTTTAATAATGCTATTCTTTGGTTTCTGTTTTGCTTTGTAATTTATTTTTTGTTGTTATTAAAACCTTGTGTGAGGAGGTCACTCAGAAAGAAACTTTAAAATGTGTTTCAATGGCTGTCCCTAATTACAACGCCACGTTGATGTCTGTGATCCCTGCTGTATATTAGAGAACACAGGGGAAATAAACAGCTGCTAATTGTGATTCTGGGGAAAATGTCATTTATTTAATGTGTAATAGGATAGTAAAGTGTCAGGTTTGGAGAGTTCTGCAGCTGGAGCCAGTGTGCACACTGATGCGAGGAGTTCACAAATATTCACACAAACTTAATTTTCAAGAACTATGAGAAACAAAATGCTGGCATGGCAGCAAAAAGGAAAAACTAACGTAATAAACTCAACAGGGACTGAACAAGAGCTGATATATAGACTGATGGAGACCAGGAAACACAATGGATGGCAGTTAATGCTGGACTGAAATGTAGGAACAAACAGAGTTCATTTAGACCAAAACTACTGAGGAACACCTGCAGGGAAAACAACAAGGAGCAGGTGAAAGTGGGCGTGGCAGAGTCAGAACAAAAATCACAGAAAGACATAATAAAATGAATGTCCTGATGCATGCTCAATAATCCTTAAAGACACATCTAACAAGGTTGAGTCAGACTGAAGAAGTCTTTTGGATAAAAGACGAAACGTTTCAACAAAGAAGAAGCCGTCCAGTTACATAATGAATTTAACTTTAAAACACAGAAACCTCACAGTAAAGGTACACATATTTAAGTATTAGTATTAGTAAACCTAACTTTGAGTCCCTCTATTAGACCTTTGGACATTTGCCAGAGAAAGCTTCTCCACTCCAAGAAATAAATGTGTTGAACACAACAGTTAACTTAGATAACAAGAAACAAAATGGACAAGCCATGCAGTAACATATTCTACTGCCATTAATACAGGTTACAGGAAAACTGTGCAGTGTCAGCTTTTAAACCAGCAACACTAGTTCTTTTTTAAGAAAGAACAAGCTTCAGTTCTCTCCTTCTGTTACTTCTCACAGATGACAAATGGACATCCGAGGCTATCCAGAGTTGTTTGACGGCAGCAACGTGCTACTTCACACCTGATGGAAGACGAAAAGCCATGTTGTGCAAACTCGCCTGATACGATGAAGGAAAGGCGGCAGCACGACTCCAGGAGACAGTGTTTGGATGGAAATTAAAGACCGGAGGGTACAGTTCTCGTCACTACAGTGAACAGTGGAAAAGATCTTTGCTTTGATGTAGCAAAAATGTACTGAAGCACAACTAAAAACTGAAGTGTGAACTGAACCATGGACTTTGTGAACTCTTGCCCCCCTGATAAACACAGGACAGTGTGTAAGTCTGTGTGTGATCTGGGTGGGTGTATTTCTTATGCAAAGCTGTCAGTCTTCAAATCTTCCAGAAATATGACATTAATCAAATCAGCCCGGCCATGCTTTCCGTGTCACGGCCAAAGTGAGAGCGCAGGTGATTGATGAAGGGCGAGCCCGGACATGTCCCACAGCTCCGGGCCATACATTCATCCTCAGGCATTCTTAATGGACTTGACCTTGCAAATATCCCACCCCCACACTGTTTTTTTTCTTTCTTTTACATTTATCACCACCTCCTATTTTCTTTTCTCTTTGCAAACAAGCTTAACACGAAATAAAGGCTCAAACCCACAGATGTTGCCCTCTGCAGCAGCAGATTTGTGTTCCAGTGAGTCAGCAGAATTACAAATGCACGATTCATTACGAATCCATCCACAGGCCCAGACGCTGCTACAACTTTTAGGGGAGGGAATGCTTCTTATTTAATGGAGCTACGGGGCTATCACTTGCTGCTTTTTCTCTTTTGGTGCAATTTGGCGCTCAATCCCCTTTAATCTCTGTCACAAACACAGATTTGGACACGCGTGTTGACATGATGGAAGCTTATCCACACAGAGACACACCTTTTTTCCCCTTCCTGCTTTTCGTGTAGCGCATCTTGTCAAATTCAATCCCACACAAGAAAATAGTAAACAGATTATCCCTGGTTGTCTCAGGGTGCACGAGGATGATATTTCAGGCGTCACAATGTAATGACTACATAAAGCAATTACAGCTCACTCAGTATGGCCACTGGAATACTTGAATCAAATAGATATCTAATGCTAACAAATTAAACAACTCATCCTGCTTGTTCCAATAAGCACAGGCGTGAGACGCTGCCATTGCTGATGCAGCGTCTGCCGACTTCACACAGCTCTAAAGGGAGCGCCGACTGTATGAACCTAATGCTTATCAGTTTCACACGCTGTCCACATGATGCCAACATAATGTGCAGAACCAATTCCCCTTGGCCTGCAGCAATTCAGCCAAAGCTCCCTGGAGAACAAAAACAAGAATGTACGCCACAATTTAGGCTGGCAGACAGTAGAGGGGAAACAAATGAGCAACAGAAAGAGACAGTGAGTTGCAGCAGAACAGCAGAGTCGTGCTTCCCAGCTCTGACATTTGACCAAACGGCTTTGATGTCCTCTACAGAGGTTTTTATCTTTGCAAAAATGTCCTGTCGCACCACCTCTGAGAGCTGAAACATCCACAGGTGTGCTGCCTGAACATAAAATTTACACAACAGGATGTCTTTAAAGCTCAGCTGAATTTATTTTTCACACTTACAAAAAAAAAAAGTAACAAAATGTGTCACACAAGGAGGGCGTCTGGAGCTCGAGTTGCGCTGTGTTGCAGCGGGTGGTATGCAAAACCAGAAGTGAGGAGGAAGGAGACATTTCAAAAGGTGATTTTTATTTATTTATTTATTTATTTATTTCAATGCTAGAATATTCAGCTGTTCTTAAATTCTCTGCATGCATGCCTGAGGAGCGACCGCGGCTGGAAAACAGCCAGAACACCGTAAAATCTGGCAACCTTCAGCAACGCTGCACTGAAACATACCTGTAAGGTGAACCATGTTCATTTCAATGGGACTTCCTCCAGTGGCGTTGGTATAAAAAAAAGTCAGATGACTTCAGGTTTTATTTATTTATTTTTAATAAAAGCCAAAGGCAAAAACTGTAAAATATATTTAGGGTCATGACCAAGACGTTACGTGCTACAAATAAAATGTGGCTACATTGAGTCATTTTCTGAAACATTTCAGAAAAAGGCAAAAAGTGGAGCAGATTACATGCTTAGGTGACACGTAAGGGTGAAAATACATTTTCAGGAACACGGTGTGCTGTGGCTTCTTGGAGCTTTTGTACACTTTTTTTTATTTATTTATTCCAGCTTCATCCTGTTCAGGGTGACAGCATGTCTTATTCTAGTGACATGGACAAAGACACAATCCTTTCTGGACATTTCATCATGAGACAAACACAAAAAGTCATGTAGGAATTGTACGAGACAAGATTTGTGAAATTATAATTTTAAGTTATCTTTCAGCACCAAAATTACAAAGCTGAGCAATAATGTTGTTCCGTGTGTGTGTGTGTGTGTGTGTGGGGGGGGGGGGGGGTGTACAGGACAAATCTTAATGAAACTACATATGTTCAGTTTATTTATACAGTGTCAAGTCACAGCAGAAGTAATCTCATGACACTGAACAGAAACATTTATATATAAAATAATCATTTAAAATTATTTATCTGTGGAGCAGATTGATTTCAGTTTAACTCCATCTCAGCTTGAGCAAGCATGAAGGCGACAGTGGAAATGAAAAACTCCCACAATGGCAGGTCAAGAATTACATGTCAAGATAGAAATAATATAAAATGAAAACTATTCATGTTTAACAAATCATTTAAGGAAATGAGGTCCATTTGTGCTCTAGTAGTCTAAGCTTAAGGCAAGCTAACCCTAACTATAGGATTTATCAACTATGAAAATCTTAATCCCAGTCTTAAAACTGGACAATGTGTCAGTCTCACAGACATGATCTGGAAGTTGGTTCCACAAGAGAGGAGCCTGATAACTGAAAGATCTTCCTCCCATTCTGCTTTTTGGAAACTCTAGGAACCACAAGTAAACCTGTAGTCTGAGAGCAAAGTGCTCCGTTAAGAAAATATGGAACAATAAGATCTCAACTATAAGATGGAACTAGGTTGTCGAGAGCTTTGTATGTTAGAAGTAAGATTTTAAATTAAATTCTGGACTTGACAGGGAGCCAATGGAGAGAAGTTAAAACTGGAGAGATATGATCAGCTGGTTGAAGCAGATGACCACTTGTCCTGAGCCTGGTTCTGCTAAAGGTTTCTTCCTCCTGAGGGAGTTTTTCCTTTCCACTGTCACCTTCACGCTTGCTCAAAATGAGAGTTCTGCAATGGAGTTAAATTCAAAACAGTCTGCTCCTCAATTCAGTTCAATTCAATTTAGTTTATTTATTTAGCACCAAGTCAGAACAAAAGTTGTCTCAGGGAACTGAACAGAAACATTCATATACTGTATATATAAAAATAATTTAACATTATTTATCTGAGGAGCAGACTGCTTTGGGTTTAACACCATCACAGAACTCTCCTCTTGAGCAAGCATGAAAGCGAACGTGGAAAGGAAAAACTCCCTCATGAGGAAGAAACCTTTAGCAGAACCAGGTGCAGGACAAGTGGCCATCTGCTTCGACCGGCTGGGTTTGGTAGGAACAGCAACACAATGGCAGGTCAAGAATTACATTAAGATAAAAATAGTATCAAAACTATTCAATTTTAACAAATCATTGAAGGAAATTAGGTCAATTTGTCCTCTAGTAGACTAAGTCTATGGAAATTAGTGAGACCTGCTGAGGATCAGACACTGGTTACTGGTAGCTCTGAAATGTGGCACCTCTGATTCAAACCACAGTCAAATGCATTCCTTCTCAGATAAATATTAACTTATTTTTATATTTATGAGTGTTTCTGTTCGGTGCCCTGAGATGACTTCTGTTGTGACTTGGCGCTATATAAATAAACTGAACTGAATTTCAAGAGTGATTTTGCTAATAGACACACAAAAAGCACAAAAACACAGACAAGGGTAAAAACATTATCGCCTGCCTTTCACCTTCCGGTGCGGGCGATAACAACACAACTTCCTCTGTTCGACACTCTGTTCAAAGTGAATAATGGGGCATTGTGTAATAGAAAATTCACGGCCATCAAAAACGTCCTAATCTTGATCTCTTTGGTACCAACTCCCTTCCCATCAATCATCACTGACTAAGTAGTTTCCTCAGATCATTAAAAAGAACACGAAATGCCTCGATAAAAGCCACTGTTCCCCCCACGTTCAGTAGTTTCCTGCTGCACTGCAAACTGTGAGCTAAAGGCTCACCTAAAACCAACAGGGCCGTGTTTCCACCTCTGCACCGCGGCTCTTTCATTGGTCCAACCACAACAACAGAGGGGTTAGGTCACGCTCGTGCAGGTTTCAGATCCCAGGACCTCTGTTAATCCCCATCTTTCCATACCGTTTCACACATCAACCACAGGGGCCTGCCATGTCACCCCCCCCTCCCCTCCTCCTAGCCATCAACCAGGAGAAAGATAACATCCGACAGGGTAATCTGACCTTTGATACACAACTGCAGGGTCAACACTCACCCCCGATTTAAATTCTGCTGCTGTCAGGGGGAGTTTTCCTGTCTGCTCTCATCCACGCAGGGATGAAGGGGAAGGAGGGACAGAGGTTAGGAAGATGAAGTAGAGAAAGTTGGAGAAAAGGAGGGGTGTATGATGGAGGCCTTTAAATCAGGTCAGGGAATTCCTGCAGATTGGAGCTCAGGGCCAGAAAGGTTCCTCCACAAAAAAAAAAAAAAAAAAAAAAAAAAGGGGCACAAAAACCGAATGAGCTCCGTGAGAGCACAAACAGCATATGGCCACTGATGTTGGGAGGGCAGCAGGGGTCAGGTGGAGCTCCGGAGTCTCTGTGCTTTAATCCTTGTAAGCACAAAGCCCAAGTATCTCTGGGTTGCACTTCAAAGATTGCAACAAGGGGTCAGACTCTTCGCCTGCCGTCGCAGGACATGACAGAGATGCTGCTCAATACTTCCCATCGACCGAACACCTCTCCAGAACTGTCAAAACAAAGTCCCGTCTGCGCGCAGCCTCAACATAAAACACTGTGTCAACAAACAGCGCCGGGCCTTTTGTCCTCATGGGCGTCTCGGTTTTAACATTTAGGGAAAAGCATGTGGAGGAGGTAGTGGTGCACATAGAGGGGAAAAATTAAAATAAATAAAAAAAGTCCAGAAGGCTGAGTGACAGCCTCCAGCTACAGAACCCCCTCCCTCCCCATCCGCCTGCCTGCCTGCCTGTCTGTGTGCAGAAAAAAAGAAATCTGATCCCCTGTCTCGCTCCAGAAAAGAGTGGGTGTGAAGCTATCAGGCGCAGTTAAAACTGAACATGCTCGTGGAGGTACGGCAACACAGCGGAGCTCGGAGGTTTTACATGAAAAAGGTAAGGAATTATAGGAGCTAGGGTCAAACCTTTAGGAGAACTTGTGAGGATGATTCATATTCATGGCTGTTTTGTAAAAGTTAATATGTCGGCATCTCTGCTTTGTTTTTGTGTCACAAAATCCTTTTATTTTTTATTATTTTTTTTACATACATCAAAAACACCATTACATTATGGGGATTATGCATCAAACTAACTAAATTAACTTTACTTTAGATTGTTTTCAATGAGTAATCCTAGTCAAGAACAATAAAAATAACTATAACCAGTTTTAAAAAAAGAAAAGGAAAGCCTAATAACACATGAGAAAGTTTGCACTCATCATGACTTGTCTTCTGGTTGCTGATGAGTTTTGCACCTGTATGTCACCTGATAACCCTCACAATGTTTGTAGTGAGGACAATTCGTTTGAAGTCATACAGATCTGGCATATTCAGCCAGCATGAAATAAAACCAATAAATAGAAGATAAAGGATAGTGGCGTTCTCATGACTGACAAAATCACTAAAAGCTTTTCAGTAAAATTTTGAGTGACAGCCAGGATAGCTTCTTTTTCTGCAGCTGCGTGAATAAAAAAAAATGTATACAATTAAAATAGCTTGTAACCATGTTAAATCACCGCAGCTGTCTAATTCAGTTGATGCAGTTTTCAGGTTGAGTGATTTATCCTCATCAGTACTGACAAATTTCAGTGCAGAAATAAGCAATACACTCTGTGAGGACACACAGTGTATTTTTATATTTGTGAATGCACTTATTTATTAACCAAATCAGACTTATAGTTTATTTATGTATAAAGACACATGCTCTTAGGCCGGGGTTAAAAAATATTCCATGGCTTCTGAAAGGGGGAAGCTATAAACTATTAACCCCCCTGCTGCCCTTGGGTTAAAATGATCCCTGAGGTCATTAAAAAACATATTAACAATCACTCATAACAGAGAAATCAACTGCTGAGGGCAAAAAAAAAGAGCAAATGTATAATATTCCTGATTGGGGAGGGATGCTCATATACAGGAATATTTTTGCATTTGTATGCCAAAAATAAATAAATTAATTAAAAATCACACAAAGAATCCAGTTCACAAGTGATGATTTATGTGTATTGTTGTGATTGGCACTTGATTAGGTCAATTAATGAAGCTGTCACAATGCATTGTCTACGCCAGCTGTCTGAGAAAAGTCATGGAAATATCTCCCACCAGACAGAAAATCATGAATCAGATGAATGATCTACCAGATGTTTCACCATGACAACCTCTTGGTCTTTGTATGCTCACCATAGAGTCTTTGATTTCACAGCTATATTTTGTGAAGAAAGAGAAAAAAGGCCTTTGTGCAGCCCTAATTTTCCTCTCATGAGCTTTGAAGCATGATGCAGTCACTATGTTTAGGAAAGGAGCTCTTGATTCTATAGTGTGTTTATAGACAGAGTTCACAGAAGTCATTTTGGAGGCTTGTAAAAGAGGTCTATTAAGATTTCAAGCTCCAGTATTGCACAAATTAGCTACAGAGAGAAACCAAAGGCATGCTGGAAGTGCAGGCGGGGAGTTTTCTCAGCCGGGAAGGAATGCTCAGGGAGGGACGACTGCAGATGGCAGAGGAAATAGTTCCACTGCCTGGAAGCGAGCTCTTAAACTAAAAAAAAATAAACTAAGTTTGAACATAAGTGAGCAATCAAGAAAACTACTGAAATTGTGTTGGACAAGTCACGTTACTAGAAGAAACTGGCCTAGATATTTTCTTTAACGTTACTGTACAAACTGTATCTTTGTATTAGGATGTTTGGGATGTTTGTCAGCCTACGCCTATTAGCTCACTGTCCACAACTCCAGACTGCTGAGTCAAATGTCCACAAAGACTTATTTTTCCCTTTAGCATGGCAAGCTACAATCAAAACCATGTGGTTCCACAGAAGTTATGTGGGTTTTAAAGAAAATATTTAAACCTATTTGTTAAAAATACAGTCTTCTTGCCACTTTCTATCCACATATAAATAAAATTTGGGAAAATTGATTAAAATTTTGAGAGCTTTGTTTTGGACTAATATGGCATTGCTACATTTAGCCTTCCTTACAATTACTCAGACATCTGTGTTAAACTAAAGATTCAACATTTCATTCAATGAACCTTCATATCGCCTTTCTTTCTGTTTGTGTCTCCTCAGGTCTGACCAGGAGTGCCAGTTTATCAGAGAAGGAGCTGAGGGAGGCACGCCTGAAGAGTCACATCATCGCTGCTCAGCTTACCACCCTCCCGTCCAACTCCAGCTCTACCTCCAGGGGTGTCCAACTCTTTAACCGCCGTAAGCAGAGAGTGAATGCCTTCACGCTTGAAAGTTGTGAACGAGGGTCAGAGGTGGACAAAACAGAGAATGTGAAAAACAACAACTCGTCTGACAAACAAACATGGGCAGCGCGGAGCATTGAAGAAAAGGATAAGGACCTTGATTTGAAAAATACAAAACCACTCGTCTTGTCACCTATGAACTCTGTAGGTGTTATCATGGATGAGCCACGTAAGGATTTTAATAACGAACACATTGACAACAACATCATCCAGGAGAGACATTTCCTTCCTGTTAAAGAGGAAGAAGAGGACGAAGAGGCAAAAGACGAGATCCAAGATGCTCTAAAGGACAATGAGATGCCTTTCAAAAGGGACAACACTGACACGGTTCAGATGACACAT
>JARVLU010001354.1:9674741-9688501 GCA_031762415.1 Simpsonichthys santanae
AACGAACGGCGCGATGACGTCACTGGGGGTGGAGCCGTAAGTACGGAGCGCCGTAGGTCGAGTGCGCCGTAAGTCGGGGACCACCTGTATATTATTCTTTTACAAAATTTGTTCTAAGAATGATTCTCAAAATTATCCAAATTACTTTCACAGAACATCCTTTCAATAATCAAAGTTAGTCTGGTTTGCAGCAAGGTCACTTCTCCAGGACAGACTGTGATAGATAGGGATACAGACTCAAAATTGTAAATCTGCAGTAATGTCCTGGGTGCTCATCTATTTTTATGTTACTGAACCCTGTTGACATGGAGCAAACAATAGTGTCTATTAGCATTCTCCATGATGGACATCTCAGGTGTAGCTTGCTTTTGGTTCTTAATGTTATGTGACTGTGCTTTTTTCCCCCCCAGGTGACATGACAGAGACAAATATCAGTGTTTCAGCAATTCTCACAAGGAATTATTCAAGTTTGAATGCTTGGGCACTCACCTGATTGAATAGATTTTTGTATCACTGCTAAATGGAATATAACAAGCTATATTGGTAAAGTACATTCACATTATGTTGTCTCATTTTCTCCATGACCTTAATGACCTAAAAAATTATATAGATGGATTCCAGCAAATTTGGAAAACCTCCATAAGTTAGAAGGCAATAACAAAACAGATATGTTTCTAGTACTCTCTAAAATGTTGTCTGTTAATTTCCACATGGATGAATGTACCTTCGGAACCTTCATAATGCTCTATAGCTACTTATGCCCTGGCACAGTTCTCTTGGACTGCATGACATGCAGCTACATGCTAGACGATTAGCATGACACTTCCATTATGGGCATAACACCTGCCATACCCAAGGCATGAGGTCAGCATAACCAGTCCAGCTTCAAATTATTGATGACCAACCCACACTTGTATGTAGGCCCCACACCATAGACACACTTCCACCCCACTTCCCTGCACTCTACTCTGGACTCCAATGATTCCATCCAAATGATATACTTTACCACTAATACTTAACTACCAATGTTTTCATACTCAGAACCATTGTGGCCCTATCACACATCTCTTATGCATAATGAGGAGCCCACTATGTTCTAGTACGTACTTTAGGACCTTGTTTATACCCTACACTTTTCTTTGTTTTGCTTAAAAGTAGAAAAGTGTCTAAATGTTTGTGGTATTCAGAGGCTTTTTCTAAAAAATATGTTAGTAAAAGAAGACAACAGTTTAACCAAATTTTAAGACCATTCTAAAAACATTTGACATCATTATTGCCGCCTGACTCAAAAGATAACAAGGTGATAACATTGTTTTTGTCCTTGTGTGAGTTTGTCTGTGTGTCTCGCCCATCTACGTGTACAAGACAGGAAGACTTTTGTTTTTATTTGTGGTGCTACAATGAAGGAAGATGCTACAAAAATATGTCAGAGCAGGGAATTTCTTTACTTTCAAGAATCTCTTGAGAACTAATTTCTTCATAGAACACGTCCTCTTCTAACACCTCAAACTAACAAGCCTCAACTGCACTTTCTTTGCACTTGAGTTTCTTTCTTTCTATGTGTACATTCATAAAATAAAAAACACATTATGCACTTAAGCATGGATGCTATTGATACATTGCAATTTGCTTTATATAGAAGCATCTGCTAAAAACCAAAGGTAACGTGATGTAAAATCCCTACGACACTTAAGAACTCCCATGTTCTTGCCCTTAAGGTTCACAAATGATTTAATTGTTATTGCTAATTGATAACATTTCTTCATATCAGTAAGTAAAATCACTTTAACAAAATTTACATTTGAAGGGATTGAAGAATTATACACATTCAAAATGATGTTAATAAGTGCAATGTTGGAGATTATGGGAACTTGTGAAGCACACAGTGAGGCTGCTGTCCACCAGTTGTTTAAGAGTCAGAAAGTGACTCTCTCACATGAATAGCATCCCATTTGACCATCAGGGAAAAGAAAAGTGTGAAAATCTGATGTGTTTTGTTTAAGGGTCACTTTAATCCTCAAGTCATCCTCAAGTCAGCGAGAGTTGAAAACTTCAAGGCAGGGGATAGGATATGTACACACATGAACAGTACACACAAAGAAAAACTATGAGAAAAGAACAGCCCTATTACACTTCAGAGGGCAAACACACACTCTCTTCACACACTCATACCATGAATGAAAGCTGATATCAGACCCTGTTTGCACCACGAGGAGGTAGGGGACATACTGTCGGATTTCCCAAACACCACAGACCTGACAAGATCGAGGGCTGAAAAGTTGGACAGCTACTCCCTGTGCACACTTCAGGGTTTTTCTCCTTGAACAACACACACACACACACGCACACACACATACTCTCACATACAGAGAGAGAGAGAGAATCTTTGACCTCTGTGGTGTGAAATGTGGAGGACAGGGGAAGGAGGTGGGAGTGCAAAGTAAAGCGAGAAAGCTGTCAGAAGAATGCATCCAACAAACACTTGACGGCATGGAAGTTCAGATCCAATCCCACATCGTGCAGGCAGAGCAGGAAGAAGGGGAAACATTTCAATTCAAGCGAATCAGCAACCAGAGCACAAATCGAGACGTATTCTCCATCTGTTTCCTGCGCGCACTTAAACCACTGCCAAGCCTGTAAACATGAAAGTGTCTTCAGCACTGTCTCTGGAATATTACTAATATATCCTGAATAATCTTAGTTTTTTTTTTTTCATAGTGTGGGAGAAAACATTGTATCAGAAGCATATATGAAGTCATCTCCTGATAATTACTTGGCTGTGAGGTTTATTTGTGCATGAATGTTGAAGAGGTGGTTTCCTGCAACGATCAGCTGTTTAGTCATGATAAATGGTATCCAATCAGCTTGCTGTGCAGTAGCCTCTGACTACCCACGGCTGTCTATGGAAATGATTTTCATATCATGAAATTGATACCCACTCTCTTCCCTGCCTGCCTTTCTCTGTATATCTGACCTAATAAAGTATACAAGATGAATTTGGGCTGGTCTTGTGATTAGATCTTGATCGTGTTTACGTCGTCTCTTTCTGCATTGCAAAAAACTGTAATCGGCTTTGAGTTATGACAATAATAACCAAGCTTCCTCATAAAAAGGTAATCAATTCAATCTACTGTCAATTGGCCCAGATTAATGCTGCATCTGGGCTCCCCATAGGGGGGTTCATAATTGAAGGTTTCTGTGACTATTGACTTAGGTCGAGTAAACATCTGTTCTTTAATATTCTTTCTTGAGTGCATCCATTCATAATAATTGCGCCCAATTAAGAGAACACACAATCAGAGGAATATATGAAGATTCAGTTTGGTCTTTGATGAAGGAAGTGTCAACTTTTTCCTCAGCATCAATCACAATTAGCTTCTATGTCTGACTGCATAACTTCCTCCCAGTACTTTATTCTTTTTAAAATCCAATATACACCCTTTCAAGAGAGTGAACTCTGATCTTCCAGCAAAGGAGGAAATTTTATTAACAAAACAATCACACATACCACCTTTGACATTTGCACAACAGATGCCCATTGTTAAGCCCAAAGGAAACTCTGGGTGTTGGATTTCTATCGAACACCCACATGCTCTGCCTTTTTTTTATTTTTTTTTTTTTTTTTTTTTTTTTTATGAAAATGCTGCAACACTGACCCTACAGAAGCTCTCTGTGTTCTGTGGGTAAGGATAGCACCGGCTGTCTACGAGAGGGATGAAAGAGAGAGATTAGAGCTCCTCTCTTTCCTTTTGGAGTAATGCAGCTCTCTCAGAGGAGAAGAAACCAGACGATGGGGTCAAGCAAGGATACTGAATGGAGCTACAGACAAGTCTGAGTTTCAGGATATCTATACTGACATGAAACCACCAAATTAAATTCTGTGCAATTGAATCCCCCTTTCTGTGTTCTGAAAGTCCCTCTCTTTCAAAGTAGGCATGGAGGAAAAATCAATAGTGTATGTATTGATATTCATGTTCCGCGTTTTGTGTCAAAATAAAATCATAGCAGCCGAATGGAGCATGGGGCCTTTATGAACAACATGTGCTAAAATTGTATTAGCCTCATGCTGTCTCTCAGGTGTCCTGCCACAGGTTCATTACACTCCTGGTGTCGTTTACACTCTAATCTCTTCAAAACTTTAAAACTTAGAAAATTTGGACCAAGGCTTATGAAAGCGGGGGTTGTTTTCTTTTATTCACATCTCACACCTCAAGTGGTGTGCGTAGCATTCACAAGATCACGTGACTAAACTAAGATGCTAAAAATTCTCGTTTGGCTTTCCTCAAATTCTAGCTGTATTGGGTTTTATATTCATATGCAAAGCAGGGCTGATCATACAGAAATAGAGAACAGATAGATTAATCACACAATTTTCCATTTACATGAAACATTAGATTTGTTTCTCTTTATCTTCAAGCATTTCCAAATCTATCATGTACGCTGGTGCTTATTGAATCAGTAGACTTCAGCAAAAATTGCATTGTATTATTAACTTATTTGGCAAATGTCCAAAAATGCATCTTTTTACTGGATTTGATAGTTAAACAGCAAATAGGTGTCACTGACATGACAATATATAAATTTCTGGATCAAAGCTAGAATTCTTACTGTTGTTAAATTATGCAAACAGTTTATGGACTAGATGAGAAGCAACTTTGACAATGCTACCTGCTTTTTGCAGATGCTGTTTTCTTCAGAAATCCTAGTATAAAGTCCTAAAATAGTAGGAAGTTGAGTGTGGTTTTTGCCAGACTATGCAGTTCCCTGCTACAGCGTAGTTCCCAAACCAGACTGTGATAGCAAGTCTGGATGCTTTCATTGAAACTGTAACAAAAGCTTGTCAGTCAAGCTGTGGAGAAGGTTTTGTTCTTGGTGTCCCCCAAGATCTGTTGGTGAATCACAAGCTAAGCTGAGCTGTCAAACCTTTATCTATTGGTGAACCTTTTTGCCCAAGCTGCAGGTGTTGTTTGACCATATCCTCTGATATGTGAGTCTTCAGAAATCCTGCTCAACTGCCATCTCATTACTATAGATATGGGTGTTCATACCATCTGCCTTCTTTCTAAAATGTACGTTTATCCTCTGCATTTCCCATCCAGGTGCTCTCTGTTCTATCTGTGGGCCATCTTACCAATTTCTTTGACTAGACCACTCACTGTGATGGAATCTGCAAACTTGATGGTGTTAAAAGCATGAATGTGTTTGTACTCATAGCTGAAATAAGTGTAAAGAAAAAGTCTTAGCACTCAGCCTTGCAGCACACCAAAGGTCAGAATTATGGCTAAAGGAGTGATTGCCTGAGACAACTTCCTGAGTCCTGGTAATTAGGAAATCCAGCATCCAAATGTAAGGCGTTGGTACTGAGCACTCCTAATTTCAAGGCTGTCCCTTCAACTTGGAGATAATGGAGTGAAAAACTGTCCAGACTGTAGAAATACTGTACTGTATACATTTGAAACATTTTCTTAGCTAAATTGGTCAGGTTTGGACAGTAATGCAGATGGACAATGTGTGCAGATTGAGGCTAGGGGTTCAAAAGTACTCAAACAAAACATTGTTTTCAATAACTATGAAAAACAAAATGCTGGCGTGACAGCAAGCATGAAAAACTCACATGAAAAAACTAACCAGGGACTGAACAGGAGCTGAGGTACAGACTGAACGAGACCAGGAAACAACTAATGACAATTATTACCGGACTGAATCGCAGTAACAAACAGAGAGTACGTATAGGCCAAAACTATCGTGCAGCATGAGAAACACCTGCGGAGAACACTACTAGGTTATATAGGTTGAATTCAGTCCTGTCTATTGTTCTGCTCCAATCTGGATTATCACTGACTTCAGGTGCTTCAATTCTCTGTTGTCCAGTTAAGGACAATCCATCCATCCATTTATTTTATATAATAAATTGGACGGTCTTTTCGACATTTTGAACTGTTATTTTGACAAATTAGTGCCGTTGTTTTGAAATGTGATGTAATGTGAATAACACATCAAACATTTCGCTTGTTTGTTTGTTTTTTACTGTAATATTTTGTGTTTAATATCTCTGAAATGTTATGCAGGAGCTCTGACACCAGTTGTACATGCGCTCTGCAGAGCTCTCTGGAGATGCTCCTGTGTGTAAAACACAGTGTTGTATAAAGTACCTCAAAGTGATACTTCAGTGAAAGTACAAGTATCTTCCCATTAAATTACTTTGGTAAAAGTTAGTCAACTTTAAAATTATTACTTAAGTAAAAGTCTTAAAGTATCGGACATTTAATGTACTTAAGTATCAAAAGTAAATGTATCTTATAAAATGTACTTAAAGTAAGAGTATTAAGTAAAAGTAAATGGTTAGAATTTCCAAAACAACATTTTTTGGGTCCAATATCCAATGACAAAAACTTGGAAAGTTTGAATGGAACAATGAAAAATTACTCTTTAAAAGTCTGATTCTAATGAAATATATTAATTTCACATTTATTACCCTTTATTAACAAAGCTGTTAGAAAGCTCACATTGTTGTGTAGTTGGCTTCTTTACTGAGCTAGGTTCTGTTTGGTTATGTCTTGTTTCTTTCTGACTAATTAATAATATAGGATATATTATAGGATAATATAATAATAATGTAGTTCCCATGCTGTTGAAGCAGTTCATATCCTGTAGAACACCAAACTTCTCCTTTTTAGCAGCTACCATCATTTTCACACCTACCAGGAATGTGTCTCCACTGTGAGTCAACAAAGCTTTATTGTAACGATTGAGATATATACTGTACACACAGTTATTCATCCATAACTCCATCCATCCATCATCTTTACCTGCTTCTTCCTTTTCAGGTCGTGGGGGTCACTGGTGCCAATATCTAGCTATCACTGTGCGAGAGGTGGGGGGACACCCTGGACAGGTCTCCAGTCCATGACAGGGACACATAGACGAACAAGACAAACAACCATTCACTCTCTTACTCACACCTAGGGACAATTTAGAGTTACCAATCAGTCTAACATGCATGTTTTTGATCTATGGGAGGAAACCAGAGTACCTGGAGAAAACCCACACATGCACAAGGAGAACATGCAGACTCTGCACAGAAAGACTCCAGGTCCAACTGGGGATTGAACCCAGGACCTTCTTGCTGTGAAGAAATAGTGCTAACCACTGAGCCATCATGCTGCCTAAAGCAGGAAACCGGAGTACCCAGAGAAAACCCACACATGCACAGAGAAAACATGCAACCGCTACTTAGACAGGCCCTGGGCCAGAATTTGAACCAGCAACCTTCTCACTGAGAGGCAACAGCTCTACCAACTACACCACCGTGGATTTGTCCAGAGAGAAAATGTTTCCAAAACTCAAAATGTGGTCTAATAATTCAGAAAAGTGTTGTAAGTTCAATCATCCAGGTAGATAACAACAACAACAAAAAAAAGTTAAATCATCATCTGGACCAGTTTTTTTTTTAAGTGAGAAATGTTTCATCCCCCATCCAGAGGACTTCCTCAGTCTGCAGCCTGCCAACCAGATCTGTCTCATAAGTAGCCTTCACTGCTGTGTTTAGAGACATCCTCCTGTTGGAATCTCAAAAATAGGCTTTTAAGGCAGGCCGTTGATTGAGGAAGTCCTCTGGATGGGGAACGCAACGTTTCTCACTTAAAGAAACTGGTCCAGATGACATGATTTAACTTTTTTTGTTGGTCTAAGAATCATTTTCAAGAAAACCTAGTGATTAAGCCCTTGGCTCAATTGTGTTACTTCAGCCACTATTGCACTAATGTAATACAGTGGGCTAAATGTAGTTGCTTGCAGCAGCAGCAACAGCAACAACAGCAGAAGCAGCAACAACAACAACAACAACAACAACAAAATAGTCTTCTAATACACCAAAAAGAGTCGTTTCAATCTGTCAGACTACTGAACATCTTTTCATTGAGTCCTATCTTAAATGACCCCCAGGCAGTGAGATAACATTATTATTGATGCACATACTGTGCTGATTCCAGTGTTCTGTTCTCACCTGGCTTTCATGAGTGGTAGGCAGAGTAAAACAGTCTCAGCTGCCAGCCACGAGAGCTGATGAGTTCATCCCACTTATAAGTGTGAATCAGACTAGAACTCATCGCTGGACCACTGAATGCCTAATGGTGACCAAACCCACAGCCTTTGAGTGATTTCTAAGAGGTGTCTAACCTTGTTCCTTGCAGTCTCCTTGTGACTCCTCATCTTGAGTCTTGGTATCACAGGTCCTGAGATCCTTATCCTGGAGTCTTCATCCTAATCTGCAAAGCACACTGATTCAACCTTCAATCTTACAGTATATCCAACTATTCCACTCTCTTACCTACTTTCATACTGATCAACTGGAAACCTTCATGGCCTCTCTGGACTTGGACTCCTCCATCTTCCCTCCTCATTATTTTGTGTCCTTGAATCTTTCTGGTCTCAGAATTCTGGACTCTGGGCTACAAAAGAAAATAATTGTTACCAAAAGTGATAACATATTTGTGCAGTTTTAAATTTACTTTGCAGGTTTAATGAGACCTCTTTTGTATGCAAAATACATGCATGTGTATCAAAAATGTTTTAGTTCTGTGATTACCATGAAAAACACCATCAAATCACTGAGCTCATAAAAGTGGATATTAGAAGAGGATGCCTCCAAAATCTTCCAACAGGGTTGAGTGAGTAGATGACTAGGGTGACTGAAATGCTCTGACTCCAGAAAAGGAAGAGGTGAAGAGAAAAGAGGTTGTGTTTAAAAAAGCCTAAAAGATAAAAAAAAAGAGAATTAACAGTATTTAAAGAGCGTTGGGGCTGGTTGGCTCAAGTAAATCGCGCAAAGGGTAGTATAAGTAAAGCAGTGATGTGAGGTATTGAGAGTAGAATTATGTTCACAGACGTGGAAATGACAAAAAAAAAGAAGAGTAGGAGGGATTAGCTTTACAGGGGGAAAAGGTATAGGCTAAGAAGGAACAGACCCTGTCAATACAACCTGCACTTTAAATGGCTTTTTAAATGTGGTTCTGTGAAAAGGTTGATGGAAACATTATTTTACAAACCTTGACTTTGTTGTTAGTTTTGCTTTACATGGTCATTCATATGATTACCATAGTTAGATTGTGGCAACAGTAGCTAGCTTTAGTGCCTGCAGTGCAGCCTGGGACACATCAGGCCGGAACTTCATCATCCATCCATCCACCCATCCATCATCTTTACCCACGTCTTCCTTTGAGGGGTGGGGGTGCAGGGTCACTGGTGCCCGTGTCCAGCTATCACTGTGCGTGAGGCAGGGGACACCCTGGACAGGTCTCCAGTCCATCACAGGAACACAGAGATAAACAACAATTCACTCTCTCACTCACACCTAGAGACAATTTAGAGTTACCAATCAGACTAACGTGCATGTTTTTGGTCTGTGGGAGGAAACTGGAGTACCTGGAGAAAACCCATGCAGCACGGAGAGAACATGCAAACTCCACCGAAAGGCCCCTCGCCTGGATTTGATTCAGCAACCTTAACACTGACAGGCAACAATTCACCAAACTGAACCACCGTGGTGCCAAACTTCATCATAATCCTGCAAAAACTATGATAAACTATATTAACTGATGTTCAATTTTTGTGAAGCGTTTGCAGAACCAAGCTGAAACAAAAAAAAAAAAGCAATAAAAAAACAGGAGGCAAGAAAAAAAAATCAAAGCTATTATTGTGAAAGTAACAGAAGTCAGGTTGATTTGTGTAACGAAACAAAGGAACAGGTCTGAGTCTTGGTATTGTAGATCAAGTTCTTGAATCTTACTGACTTTGTTCACAGAAGCTTGAGGGGAGGATCAGGATCTCAGTTCAGGGCAAGATTGTCAAAGATTGGTCTGTAGTTTGAGGTGGAGTGAGAGAGCTAGAAGGCAGCATGTTACGGATGACCTCCTATTTTCACTTAGGAGGTTTGTTGGTGGTTTATTGAAGAGTTGCTTGAATTTTTCTCATTTACTGATTCACAGAGGAGCTAAAGAGGCACACCTAAATCACCATTAGTTCACCATTAAACCATTGTCCATTCCAGTTTCCACAGGGATTCTCAAAATGCTCTCTATTATAGACTGCATATCTTATCTATTCCATTTTTGTTTTGAGTTTTACCAGTGCTAAAACCGTTCATCTTTTTGCTTTTATGTCACAATTCCAGCTTATTGCCACTAATCAGAGAAGGGGTTCTCTGCACACCAAAAGTGGCTGTTTTTGGAGAATGGGCGTTTGTAGAGGACAAACACTGATTGGCTAACTGTATTTACTGGTATAAGTTACGTCAGATGTTTCTAAGAAACAGTGTTCTATCTGCTGTCAAACACAAGAAGATTATTTTTTGTTCTTGGGTTGTAGGCTGCACCTGACACAGGTTGGCTTGAGTCTGGTCTGGGTACAATGAAATATGAAGCATCTGAAGCGAAACCTGCTCCATTTGTCAAAAGTCTGGTCTCAATTAAAGATCATGAGTCCTGTGATGAGATAATGGCCCAAACCAAAAGCTAAAAACAAAATTTGCTCTTTAGAAGTGCTCTTCTATGAGATCTGATCTATGTAAGGTGCTGAAACATGATTGACCATTAAAATGTGAGACAGCTGGAAGTGAACCAGTAAGCAGAAATACCTGGTCCAGTTGCAGAAATCTTACAGAAACTGACATCACTCATCTGCAGTGACTGTTTTAAAAGGTTGAACAAGAAAATGTGAAGTTAAAGAAAACATCCTTTGTCCCAAAGCCAGTTTAAGTATCATTATTATTTTGGTTGCTTTAATTTTCTTTCTTTATGAATCCATTCTAACTATTTTCACATTATTCAACAACCAAAATGGATTTTGATTTTTAATGTAATGGCTAGGTATTAAAAAGCAAACATTTAGCCCTCCCCACTAATCATTTATGTTGCTCTTATTTTGAAATGTAACCGGAAGTTCTGTGTTAAGCGAGGCGGAAAGAGAAGTTATGGAGACGCCGCTAATGCCAAACCGAGATGCGGCCAGTGTTGAACCCTTTTAACACCATAGACATAATATCTTGTTTGTTTGTTTTTTTGTTCAGCCATTTTTTTTTTGTCCAATCAGATGTCGCCCTCCAGATACACCCATTTTACTCTCGTCCAATCAGATGTGGTACTCTGGACATGTCCATTTTTCTATTGTCCAATCATATGTGACCCTCCAGATATGCCTTCTGAATTTGTCTGCAGAGATACCTACTCGGAGAGTTGAGGTGATTAGCTTTGAAAGAGAGTGAGTGACAAAGAAAACCCGGGAATCCCACACAACTGTGCAAAGATAACAGGCCGTTTATAGATTTTGCTCACAGTGAATAAAAATTTACTATGTAACAACACCATGCAAAAGATAAATATATCTATGAAGGCATGCATATAGATCTGCATACATTTAACTTAGAGGTTTCCATCAATATAATAAGCACAACTCTGCATAGTGTGTTCCTCTTGTGGTCACAGTCTGAATAAGCATCACCTATAGACACAGTAACTGTGTGACAATGGTAAAACAAATGCATGGTTGAATACATTCCTGCGAGAAAATTACCTTAATTTGTGTGTGCAACAATAAAAAGCTGAGCTGAGTGTTTTTGTGCCGGCCCCAGTTAGCTGCTGCTGCTGCGGCTGCTGCTGCTGCTGCTGCTGCTGCAGCTGCTCGTGTTTGATCTCACTGGAAACCTGCTTTTGGCTTCTTTGCAAGGTTTTGTCATTTGGGTGCTGAACTGCTTCATTCTAGTTGTTTGCGTTTGTTTGTTTGTTTGTTTGTTTAACACAGAGCAGCGCTTTCACAAAGACATAATTAAATCAAGCCTAATCCACTATTAATGCATTCCGCTCATGAATTATTTACACATCATCAATTTTATTTGTTATTGCTTTTTTTTTTTTTTTTTTTTTTTCAAAAAACAGTTTGAACTTCTGTGCAAGCTTGTTATTGAATATAACTTCCCTCAAGATTGCTTTTTTAATTTAATTATGCCCCTTCTTTATGCAATAATATGCACCACGTTCATAAAATAACCACGCTCACATTTTTATAATTTATTTATTTCATTTTGTTTAAGTGAGTATGAATTTGTTTAATGCAACCAAACCGTGTGTAATAAGAGTAATTAAAGTCTCTAGAGAGGCTTATTTTTTAACATCTGAATATTTGTGTATGTCTCCACACAAATGGCACACAAGTGAACACACACAGAATATCGTTTCAGATTTTACAGACATTAAACCATTAATCTTCCTCGTCTAGCAAAAAAAAAAAAAAAAGAAAAAGAAATAAGTCTTTATAAGATAATAATGTTTGGAGGAAGCTGGCAGTTAGATAATCTAACTCAATGACCTGCTTACTGGGAGATGTAGACTGCAGGATTTCCTAGATTAGAAAAGAAGTGACTGTTTTATGTGTAAACATGAAGTATTAATCATGCCTGCAGCAGCATTAAATAATGCTCCACTCCATCGACACATTAATTAACAGAAAGGAACGAGCTTTATGCCAATGTTCTCCCCGGTGCTGAAGGATTTAAACAGTGAATGTTTGTTGGTTTTGAGATGCATCTTTTTCTGGACTTGAATTAAACAAGAAATACAAGCACACCTTAATGTTTTGGTGCAATATATTCAAGTGGGTGGGAGTTACAATCTGTAAAGGAACATACTTTTTTTTTTTTTTAATTCTTTATTCATTTTATATTTAAAGCACTACAAAAATGTTTAAAAGAAAACCATTATACATATAATATAGAAAAAAAACAAAATGAAAGGTGGCAGAATGAAGAAAAAAATCTTATTACTCTGCCCCCTTTAAAAAAAAAAACAAAAACAAAACAAATTCAAACAATCAATTTAAACAATGATCATCTATGAGTAATTGAACAAAAAGAGTAGCTCGTCACAGATCTAAAATTTTCTATTACAATAAACATTCAAACTGAAAAATTTTATATTTTGTTAACAATTTAGATTTAATCATTTTCTTGAACACAAGCACTGATTTGGCATTTTTAAGATCATTTCCCAAACCTTTCCACAAATCATCTCCCTGTATGGAAATAGATCATCCCTTTAAACTAGTTTTGTACTGAGGTTTTGCAAAAATCTCAGTACCCTTTAGAATGTAACAGCTCATTCTTTTAACAAAATGCATTTGAACGTTTAAAGGCAGTGCATTATTATGAGCTTTACACATTACCAATTAAATACAGTACCATAGTCAACCAAATCACAAAACTTCAATAGTTTGAGTTGTTTAAACAATATATTTGATGGATGTTTTTCAAGGCAGCTTGGAGCAACAGATACTGGTCAGTGGAGGAAGCAATTTTATCCACTACCAGGTGCAATGGTGAAGCCAAAAGAGAGGCCACTGGAGGCCATGGCCACCATAAATTAATCTTTAGCCACCCTGATCATTTGGAGAAAAAAAAAAACCTATATTTTCAGCAATATAAAACTAGAATGGGTACTTTCCTCAATTGACTGGGTTACATATACATACGGCAGTGGCCATATTGGAGTATGAAGTCACAACCCCATGTTTGAAATAACTTTTCAAACACCAAGTCCAAGATGGAGCTACACAGCCAAAAGGAGATTAGCCCATTGCTTATTTTTCAACAGGAGGCCTTTCTGGGTGGAATTTGCATGTTCTCTCCATGCATATGAATAGAAATGTTTGTTAAACCTAAGTATAGAACTTGTTTAAAAGGAAGATCTACTACAATAAGAGGAATTGATCTT
>JARVLU010001354.1:9823090-9835610 GCA_031762415.1 Simpsonichthys santanae
AGCAGGTGAGCAGCATGAAGGCTGATGAGCAGGAGCACAGGGGTGAGCAGCCAATGATCGAGCCAGAATGCCACAATATGTTCCTATCTTTTCTATATCATGTGATTAAAAAAAATGCATTCAAGCCTGGGTATTTTGAAGTTAGAGCATTTTACCATTTCCCCTGGTCCAAACATAACGTTAGTTGTAAGTGGTTGTTGAAGGATTAAAAAAGGCAGGCAAGAGGCCGGGATCTAAAATCAAATGTTAGGATCTCAGCCAGCAGGCAAACAAAAACAGTGTAACACGACAAGAATAGAAGTGACGGGAACAGTAGAATCCATCCAGCCATTATCTTAACTCGCTTCTTCCTTTTTGGGTCACGGGGGTCACTGATGCCCATATCCAGCAGTCTGTGAGGTGGGGGACACCCTGGACAGGTCTCCAGTCAATCACAGGGACACATGGAGACAAATGAGACAAACAACCATTCACTTTCTCACTCACACCTAGAGACAATTTAGAGATACCAGTCAGTCTAACATGCATGTTGTTGGTCTGTGGGAAGAAATCGTGGTAAGTCTTTAAACATGGATGAAGACTCTTCTCTTACTTCAGTCCAGTTCAGCTCTGGGTGCAGTTTTCCACCATGACGTCCAGGACCAGGTTGACCTGCTGATGGAAAGTGTTTGTGTGTTGAGTCAGTTTCAGCAGCAGGGTTCATCCTGTTCCTTCAACTTGTGGGTCCATCGTCTCCGTCAAGCTCATCCAGAGTGCTGGTGTCTTCACAGTCCACTGAGGACCACAGGTTTAGCACCTTTAGTAAAAATGACACCGTTAGTCAAACCTGTGAGAGTTCACTCACTGAGTTAGGGCTGAATTACATCAAATTATGAAAGAAAAACATAAAAACATGTCTCCAGTACCTCCTCACAGACGACGAGACAAACTTCTTGTAGTTTGGTCTTCAGGACATCAGGATGGTGCTGAGTCAGCGTCTGGACAATTTTCATCCCCTCCTGTTTCTGGTTCCTGTTCATTTAAAAGATCAAAATAAACTCATTTTAATAAAGATAACATACAAGTACAAGTTCTCCAAACACTGTTTGAACGTCTTTAACAAATGCTGCTCAGGAAAATGAATGTCCCCAGTCTTCTGAGGACTGCAGCTCAAGGACATGAGACTTCTCAGAGGTTTGTCCAGCAGCTTCACATCATGTCTCTTCTGTTCAGTCTTCAGGCTGCTCCTTTTCTTCTGGTCTATAAAAAACACCAGTCACTCACGTGTCTTATAACTCAACTGGTTACAGACGACAATGGACTGGATTTACTGGAAATGTGGTTTAAAGTTTTCTTATGAGCAACAAAAACTGAAATCTGACATTTATTTGTTATAAACTTTATTTACTAGATACAGGTTTAAATTTAATTTGGTGTGCTTTACAGCACAAAGTTAAAATGTTAAACAACAAAATAAAAAATGTTGATGTTTTTAATAATTTATTGGTTAAAAATGTTTAAAGTCTCTTGAAGTAAAACAGGTTTGTTCACCAAAAAAACAATTTAAAAGTTAAAGATCTTTGTGTAAGTTGAACATTCCTTAGTAACATTTTCAAAACATCACAAAACTTAAATTGTGTTTGTATAAAAACCAGTACAAATATTAAAATACCAGTTCATCCAACTAAAGTCCTGCTTTCTGTCACTGGTTTAAACTTGACATGTGAAGTTTGTTTCAAACATGGAGCTCTAAAGTGGGCGGGGCTTCTCACTCATTTCACTAAAGTCCTGACGTCTGTGTTTCAGATCTGGGGAAATGTCCGCTTCTTGATTGAGCTGTAATGAATGAGTTATCTCTTTAGTAGACAGTCGTGATGGATCCTCATCATGTGGAGTCACTAGTATGTTCTCAGGACATGTGTCCTCAGGAGGACATGTCTCTGGTGTCTCCAGAGGAGTTGTCACTGGTGTGTCTCCATAAAACAATGTGACGAGTGTCTCTTCAATAAGGTGATCATCCTGTTTGGTCCCTCAGCTCATTAGATGTTCCAGTATCTTCAGAGCTGACAGTGTTGATTGGTTGGATGGATGCAGTCAGACTCTTATTTCCATGAGGATTTTGAGCCTCCCAACATGCACGTGTAGCTGTCTGACTTGCTTCATGAACCTTCTTCCAGAAGGAATCATCTCCCTCATCCCAGCTTTCAGGTCTCTGGTTGTCCTCTGCATCCAAACTTCATTAATGACTTTCCATCCTCGCAGGCAGAATTAGCTTCTTCTTCCTGCTGAATGTGACGTCTCTCATGGATTTATGGTGAAATCACTGGAGTGTTTCCAGAGCAGCATCATTTCTTCTGGCTTCTTGTGCAGCCCATAGTTTCTCTACACGGTGAAAACTCTTCTGTTGGTCCTGGATCCTGGACTCTCTGTCATGGGTTTGTTCTCCAGTTTTCTTTAAACACAAGAAAGTGAAACAAGAGTTAAAACAGGGTCTTTTCTAGCTGGTTTTCATGTTGTTTAGCAAACACCTGCTGTGAAATCAACTCTAACAAAGTCAGAGGTTTGTGTTGGTGGAGCAGTTACAGACTGTCGATCGAGTTCAACCAGATCCACTGTTCTACCCGATCCAACGACAAAACTGCTTCATCATGTTTGACTTCTTTTCTTCCATCTCTTACTAACAAAGTTCAACTAAATCCTTCAGGAGACCAAGTAAACGTGGTCACTCTCTCCACACTGTCTGTGTAACTAAGTGATCCAAGGTTCAGTAGAATGCAGCATCACCGCAGGAAGTTGTGTGATGTCATAAAGTTAACGTTTGTGTTCCAGTTGTCAGTGAATCACCATGGACTCTGTTTGTTTGGTTTACTTACAGAAACATCTATATTTATGAATAAACAACTTAAATTACAAAGTCAGTACTGACATCTGCAAAGTAGAAATCTACATGAAAACTCTATAAAAACACATTTATCCCACTTTCCTACAACATTTATTGAGGTGGCTAACAGGAAGTGCCGGTTGCTTTACTTCCTGTTAGCACACAGCTCATTCTACAGTCATTGACTGAGTTAAGGAGACTTGATATTCAAAAAACTAAAAGATGAGCCCAGAGATTTAAAAAGTGCAGAAGAGCATTTTGTTTCAGGCTGATTTTATTGTTTGTTGTTAAAGAAACTGACTCGGGCAGATCTCAGACTCTGAGCTTTGATTGTTGAAAACACTTCCTGTGACTTGTTGCCACAGGGTTATTGTCTCTGATTTGAACAGAATCAACTTGAAATGCTTACAGAGATCTGCTGCTGCACTGAAAACATCATGAAGCTACAACTTTTTTGTTTTTATTACACTAAAGACATAAAAACTCAAAAACAAAATAAAAATTACAATCAGAACAAAACCTGAGCTTAAAGTTCATATGTTAGGTAAAAGTAATACCATTTTGGTTCAAGATGGCTGCCACAACTACCTCAGAAAACTCAAAGTTGACTATAACTCAGTCATTCTTGGAGATACTGAGCTGAAATTTGGTGCATCTGAGAATGAGCTGTTGTACATTCCTAATGCAAATTAAATATCCAAGATGGCCACCTTAACTAAAAGGGAGACAAATTACTACTGTATAACCCAGCTATTTTAAATGACAAACAACATCCTGATGCATGCTTAATAATCCAGGTAGAAAAATCTAAAAAAAGTTAAATCTGGTCCTCTGTCATCTGTCCACGGACCAGACTTGACTTTTTTAGATAAATGAACAACCTTCAACAAATTTGAACAAAGTAAATTAGCTTTTTACGTTTACACTTCATTGTAACAGATGATGCAACTTCTTGGATTACATGGTTTGAGAAAATTGAGCTGTCAGTCAGAAACACATCACTCTTTTTGAACTCCTTGATCATTCTTTCTAAACTTGCTTCTTTTTTTCTTTATTGCCACAAATGACCACCATCAACAACTTCAATCCACAATATGCACTCAGTCTTAATCAATAATTTGACAAATGTTGTAATATGCATAATTTATAATATGTAATAGTGTGGATTGTGGTGGTTTGTTTTTGTAAATTGTGGCAGTATGATGTGTTTAAAAGGAAGCATTCATGCGGTGGTTTTTTTTATAATTTGACCTGATCACAGGTAATCTCATTTAAATACCGTTTTACAAAAACAACTCTGTGGTCACCAAAAGCTCCTGCACTATTTTCCATTTTATTTTACACATTTTCACAGACTCAGATTTTTTTTGTTTTTATTTGATTTGCCATTTTTAATGTGAAAGTGTCTACAAATTTACAGTAAATTAGTATCTGTACACAAGTGTTTTATTATCACTATACCAATGTAAAACAGCTGGATGTGGGAATATGTTATTTTTTATTACTTTCCCTAATTTTAGGTTTACCTAGGATCCCATCCATCCATCCTTCATCTTTTCTGGTTTCTTCTTTTTTGGGTCATGGGGGTCACTGGTGTCCATGTCCAACTATCATTGAGCAAGAGGCAGGGACACCCTGGACAGGTCTCCAGTCCATCACAGGGACACATAGAGACGAACGAGACAAACAACCATTCACTCTCTCACTCACACCTAGAGACAATTACCAATCAGTCTAACATGCATGTTTTTAGTCTGTAGGAAGAAACCGGAGTACCTGGAGAAAACCTTCACGTGCACAGAGAGATTATGCAAACTTCAACTGGAAAGACCCCTGGCCAAGGTTTGATTCAGCAACCTTATTGCTGAGAGGAGGCCACTCTACCAGTTGGTCCACTGTGGCACACCTTAGACAAACTGAAGAGCTGAAATATTTATTTCTAATCTTTGCTTTGTTGACTCTATAACACTTAACCTTCCATTATTTGTCATTTTTCAAGAATTTTTTACATCACCAAGGTTTTGGTACCGTAATTGCCAGTGGCTACTTGTTTCTTATACAGTACTGTACTTTGTACCATGTGGTTTATATGCAGAAGTGTCTAATTTATGTTGTTTTTTTTTATTTTCACAAGTTATATTCTTATACATTATTTTGACAGACTTCCTGCTGCAGACTAAAACTTTCCTTTGCCAAAACCTGATGCATGTGGCTCTCTGCTTTTCTTGTGGGCAGGTGTTTAAGTTGCAGAGTGAACACCCTCAGGTATCCACATGTACAACAACTCTTGCTCAGGGTTTCAAATCCCCTACCATAACTCCACCTACTCTGTCATCATGTGACCAGAAGTCTAACCTGAATGACCAGAGGTACTCTCGAAGACCATGCCCCGAGATAGATGTGCATTAATTTCTTCAGATCGTTCCCGTGTCGTTCCCGTATTTTGCGCTCCATGCACAGACCTGTTCATTTGTTCAGCGATAATGGAAAATGCACAGAGAATTTCTTATGATGCAACTTTCAAGTTAAAAGTGGTCGATCCGGCTGTTGAAGAAAGAAACACAGCTGCTGCCCATAAGCTTTGCATCAAGTGTCGATGGTCAGGCCTTGGAGACGCAAAGCAGTCAAGTCTGGTATATGTTTTGACAAAAGTTTTAAAACCATTTTTCTGTGTACGGTAAATATGTGTTTAAATACCAGTATCCCATTCAAGCTTAAACGGGGACATTAAACAGAGGAGAGGTGACAACAGGAGGGAGGTGCTCTTCCCCCATCCTCCCTCCTCATATGAGCTCTGCTGAGTAGAAATCACATCAAAGTTTGGTTACATAGGTAGTTGGCACTGTTCTGTCCAGTGATAATGCTTAGATAGTTATTCTGTTCATTTTGTAGGTTTAATGATTTTTGACCATGAGGCAGACAGAAGCTTCTTGAAGAGTTATGATGATCATGCATTCTGAACATGTGCTGAAAGCAAGCTATATTCTACGACATGCCATCTGGTGACTGATTCTTAAACTACAGTAAGAAAGCTGCAACTGGTACCAGATCAGGGTAATGAATGGTGGATGTATGTGTCGTAATAACCGGAGTGTCTTATTTATGTACAAAATCATGAGTGAACTTGTGTTTAATATGTACAGCTCAGAGAAAGGTGTGTTCTGTAGTCTGAGAATTACGGTACATAGTTTTGATAGCAACCTTGTTCTAATTATTTAGTGTAAGACACAGCTACTTTAAGACATTATACAATCATTCCAGTTTTTGTAGGTCTTTTAGGTTTAAGCTTCCTCATGCTGCTTTCTGATTAGTTACTTTATGATTTTCTGCAATGTACCACACAAGAACTAATCATAAACCACATGAGCTGGGGTATCAGCTTTATGTTCAACCTCCAGTTTTCTGTAAACCATCCATGCTCACTTCACTGATGGTGCACAAGAGGACAATCCAAGGAGAAACATAGACATTCTGCTAAATACCAAAACTTAAAAAGGTTTGTTTTTAGATGCTTCTCTGATAACAGAAGAAAATTTAAGAAAATTATCAAAACTGAATTGTTAAAGAAATATATGAAGTAGTTTAATGTTTATTGTATTAGTTAGAAAAATTAGATTTATTCATGTTGTTCTGTTACTAGAAGATTATTATTGTTTGAACTAATTGTTTGAAAAAAGGGGCAGATATATAAGATTTTTTTCTTCTTTCTGCTACCGTTCATTTTTTATATTTTGTATGTTATCATTTATGGGATTGTTTTGTATTGTATTTTTTTTAATGAACACATTTTATAAATAAAAAATAAAATAAAAATAACAAGTTGATGAGCAGTGGTAATAAAGCGCCCCCTGCTGGTCGTCCATGTTAACATGATTCCAATAAATGTAGTTTTTGATGAGTACTGTAAGCTTGTGTTGCAGCTTTGCTGATGCTCTTAAAGCTGTTTTTCACCATTGGACTCTAAATGTTTTAATGTCTGATCATGTCAGGGCTACATCCCTGATATTTTTGAAAAATCTTTAGAAGATGGTGTGCACCAACATTCTCATTATTGAGTGTTACACAAATAAAAGAAGAGTTCATTAAAAGGCAACTTCACTTTAATGTTTAAAAAAAAACAACTAATATTTCATGGGATTTTATTTTTAATTCTCTCTTTTTTTGTCTTTCTGTTTAACAGGTGGTGAGGCTCAACTTTATTTAAGCAGCAGAGTTATCTTTGTTTGTCTGGGAAAACAAGAAGATGTGGACACAATCTCAGCTCAGTGCCGTTTTCAAATTTGCAAAGCTTAGCACAAAGAGAGAATAAAGAAAAGCATTGCTATGCATGTTGTTTTATTATAGCCTGTATAATTATGCACAAAAACACCCCAGTGAGGTGTAAATCTATAAGATAAAAAAGCTCCAGTAATGTGTGAGGGCTCAGGGCTGAGGTGGCACCTCTGCGCAGAAAGCATTTGATTGCAGGGTGTAAGTGTTGTTCAGAACATCTTTCCATTAGGCTCCTTTTATCATCCATGCCATAAAAACTACCTCAGATGAAAAACAGCTTGAATGGGGCAATGTCTTCTTTGTTGGTTTGTTTTTATGCTTTGTGTGGACCCAAGAAGAGTAGGTGGCGTTCTGCTTCAGCTAACAGGTAATCATAAAATCATAGAAGTCATCAGAAAGTGACTGTAAAAACAGCTTTACAACTAGACCTAAATAAATGGGCTGCGTCTACTTTTCCAAATGGAAAATGGTCTTTTATTCCCTTTTCCCCTTGAATCTTGATTATGAGCGCTGTACACATACTATACATCTTTTCTTGCTGTAGGTGTAGCATGATTTCCCAACTGAACACGCTGAATCTTGTATTTGCTCAAGTTGTGTGTACACAAACAGGATTATACAGCTCTTGTTCCCAAAGATCATTTACATCATTTCAGTCTCATTTTCTATTTTACACAAGCATGATGTCGTTGAAATTAATAATTTAAGTCTTTCATGTTCACCTAGAAATACTAATGCACACACACACATTTGGATGTTTATACTCACATTTTATTACCTTCCATTCATTTCTGTTTCCTAATCTTGACCCTAACCACCAGTGCATGCCTAACCCCGACCCAAACTTAAACCCAGTTCATAACTTAGCCATAAAACTGCTCTTTAACCCAAAACGAACCGTCTATCAAGTAATGAGTAGTATAAAAGAAATTGTAAGAATAATTTAAGCCTTTTATTTTTTAAAGGAGGAAGGGGAAAAGATCAGATTAGTCACTGTGGAGAGATTAATGGATGTGGTAGTTCTCTAACACAGTTCTGTAGGAGGTAGATTGTGACAGTACATTCTGTGACTGTTTCTGGTTCTCAGGTCTCAGAGGGGAGGGTCAGGATTCCAGGACTGGAGGTGTTATGATGGTGGTTCCACATTGTTTTCCAGTAAGTGGATGGATGCAGGATGAGCTGAGCAAAGAGCAAGCAAGCAGGTAACGAGTGTTTAAGACCTTCTTACTCGGAATGATGAGGTAGAGAGCTGGCAGGTAATGTGAGGCAATGAAGGAGGACAACCCAGGATTGAGGTACATGCAAGAAGTTCTGGAGAGAAATAACAGGTAAGCTTTCTTTATATTAACACTAGAATACTTTGTTTTTTATATCAAGACTTCTGCTCCAATCATCCATCCAAACGAGACAAACAACCATTCACTCTCTCAATCAGTCTAACATGCATGTTTTTGATCTGTGAGAAGAAACTGGAGTACCTGGAGAAAACCCACCCATGTATTTTTTTTTCATTTACTCTTTATTTATCCAGGTAGTCTCATTGAGCCACGAGAACTCATTTTCAAGAGAGATGAGAGATGGGGGTTAAGGGCCTTGCTCAGGGGCCCAGAGTGGGGCAAATGAGGGTGGAGGCAGGTGTGGGTGCTTCACCTTTTCCACCCACATTTTGATGTTGTCAGTGTCAGATCTTCCGATCACAGAACCACCGTCTCTAATCTCTGCACCACTGCTCCCGCAATATGAATAAGTTTGTAAGATTTTGGGAAAAAACAAAACACTAGTAAATATATTTTACTTGTTTTAAATCAAAAATAAATGTTACATTTTCTTGAAAACAACAAAAGCAAATAAATAAAATAAAATGCAGTCAACAATTTAGTATTTTCCTCAATAAGATTTAGTCACATCATTAGATTATCTGAACGTTTCATATTACCATGACATTGATACATTTTGTTTTCATATCATCAATGACGATAATGTCTTTAAATTGTGATAAGTTTTAGCGACCAAGTCTAGAAAGCAATTGTTGGGTCTATAATTAGGTTTTAGTGCAGACTAAACAAACATGATACATGTGTTAATTAGTGAACTGAAGCGCTTCAGCTACACAGATTTTTATCAAACAAGGAAATCACCATCCGTCTTCAATCTTCATGCTAAGGTAAACTAAGTGGGTGACTGTAGTTTGGTGGATCCATTTTCCCTTAAAACAAAAATAAACATATTTGCTAAAGTGCTTAATAATTATTCAGACATGATGCAAAGATAATCTAAAGATGAAAGAAATGGGCATGTTATAGTAATACATTGGATGCTCAGGGCTGACATGTATTTTGCAAAAATGTGATTATAACAAATTTTCTATTCCAAGCGATTATCATGCATTGTCTAAAATTCAGGTTATGGGGAACTGGTTCAGTATAGAGAAGAAGAAAAAAGTGGAACAAAGGCAGATGTAGGATGTAACTGTGTAACCTTGGATATGGATCACTAAGCAGCAGCCCCCCCCCCCACCCCCCCCCCCCCCCAACAACAGCCCACATGACGCCAATGAAACAAAGCAGGTAGGTAAGAGACATCCGTTCCATTTGACCCCATACAGCTCAGCAACAACCCCTTCCATTAACTTTCCCCATGAAAACTGAGGTTCGTGCTGGAAAATTAGTGCCAGCCGGGACCTCGGCTGTTCACTGGACTATTTTCACATGGACAAGACTACATTTATATTTTGCCCATGCGATTGGCCATCACTTCATATTGCGCCTGAAATAAACAGCAAAGAAATCTGAAACTTGTTTAAGCTGAATGCCCATTTTCTCCATTACTGGTAAAACTGAAACATTTTCAATCGAGGTAAAGTCATTATATTTGCACATATGTTGTTATACCGCCAACATAGGCACGGTGTGTTGAAGCCTTTTGGTTCATCTTTTCACAACTTGCATCACAAAGATAGGAGCACCGATAATCATGGCCCTAATGCTATTCAGCTGTCACAGTCTGGCTGCTGAGAATATGCACAAAATTCAACCCTCCTTCCACAAATCAGATGTGTCGCAGCATCATGAGCCTGTGTATTCCTTCTTGGCTTCCTCAACCTGTGGGGAGGATGCAATTTGGTGCAGTGTGATCTAATCTGATTCCTGCCGGGTGATAAGCTCTGCTCCTTCATGCTTTCCGGAAGTAAGGGTAATAAAGCTTGGCAATGAGTAAGTTTACCCAATTCACGTCTTTCAATGGCTGATAGCGACTGCCGGGGGACAAGACTCCAGTGAGATACAGGATGATCTAGAGCTGACCTTGGACCACAGATAGCTCACATAATAGTCAGTTTCAGAGCTCACCTCTTGGGATCACTTCAGCATCAGCATTATTGTAGTGCATCTACAGGGTGTGAAGGAAGAGCGCCAAGGTTGACAAAAACGGAGCTTAGAGTTACCAAACATAAAAGGCCGTCAATCGTAGTGGAAAAAAAAACACAGACTCTGTTGGTGTTGTTAAAATAAGCTTGTCAAACAGTAATGCGAGTAATACTTTATCAGTGACACTGTATCCATTCGATTTAAAATGAGGGGACCGCTTGTTGTAGCGTGTGAATCTTTCTGAATGCAGATTTTAATCAGGATACAGTGTTAGACAGCTGCCACCCGGGGAGGCCACAGTTCCGGTGTCAAATCCCTTCTTAGAAGGAGAAAAAAAAAGACCCTGTGATGATGTGCTGGGAGAATGCATCCCAGAAGCATCACATAGTTTGCCACTGATGTTTTGGCAGATGCCCTTGTCACAAAAAAAAAAAAAAAAGAAAAAATAATCTGATGCTTGTGTGAATTGGTACATGACCCTCCTGTCTGTTTGCCTGAGGTACAGTATCACATGGGTAACTTAACTTATTGTGAGGCTACCCGCATCACATTAATATGAAGGATTATAATTAAATGAAATTGTACATATTATTGCAAGAGGAAGACGAGAAGAGCAGGAAGAGAGACAGACTAGATACTAGATAGTCTTTGCTGTTGGGCAGACATTAATTTAGCAGAGGTTTTATGACCACATACAGATCAATAGCACATTTAAAAGGAGCGGGGTGCCTTGAGTTTGGACTTAATTGTTCTCTGTGCTTCTCATCACTTCAGAATGTATTTGAAAATCCCCTTTTTTCATAAACAGATGCTTGGGTTAGACTTAATTGCCCTCCATGTGTGGCACGAGAAAGAGATTAAAAGTTCTGGAAGCATTGCAGGGAATAACAGATTTACAATCCCTCTTTCTCTGAATGAAGCTGAGAAGCTGTAGTTTTAATCACTTTGGGGGAAGCAATGAGTGCCTTTTTTTGAATTTTGAATTCATCTGTGTTTCAGCTCGTGGGATCATAGATCACATATGTTTGTTGGTTTTGCGCAGAGAAAAACTTCATGTGCTTCAGTCATAATCTCATAGGGAAGTTGCAGCTGTAGTGAAAAACAGTGCAAAAAACCCCAAAGGGGTGAACGTTCCGTGCCTGATAAAATTAAATTACCAACAGCAGGTAACCTGTTCACATCTGTAAAAATCTATTTTTATAGTTCTCTCTGGGTTGTTGATGGTTTGAAAACATATCCATAATCACCACTGGTGTTTTTTATTTTTATTTTTTTCTCCATGAGAATTTCCCTGTATGCTCATTTGCCAATGCATTTAGCTGCAGATGAAATCTATAAGTGTAAAAAACAACATTACAACAGCTGTTTTAATGCAGGGAAAACACATCAAGCAGCAACAAGTTTTACTTATGCATGTAACTATCAGAATGACCCCTCCATCCATCCATCCATCCATCCATCATCTTTTACCCACTTCTTCCTTTTTGGGTCACAGAGGTCACTGGTGCCCATATCCATGAGTCACTGTACAAGAGGCAGGGTAGACCCTGGACATGTCTCCAGTCCATCACAGGGACACAGAGACAAATGAGACAAACAACCATCCACTCTCTCACTCACACCTCGGGGCAATTTAGAGTTAACAATCAGACCAACGTGCATGTTTTTGATCTGTGGAAGGAAACTGGAATACCCGGAGAAAATCCACGCATGCACGGAGAGAAGATGCAAACTCCACCCAGAAAGGCCCCGGGCTGGGGTTTGAGCCCAGGACCTTCTCGTTGAGAAGCAAAAGCTCTACCAACTGTGCCACCATGCCACCCATCAGAACGACTTGTTTGCACAAAAATATCATCACTGGGTACATTAAATCTTGATAAATGTGACAGCAACAGAAATATGTCTTATCAGGCTTATGAAAAAATAAATATATACAGTATATACATATACATGCAACTGCATGGGAGCTACAGACCGCCACATAATTTCCTTTGGGATTAATACAGTGTCTGTCTGTCTGTCT
>JARVLU010001354.1:9997644-10010949 GCA_031762415.1 Simpsonichthys santanae
ATGATTAAACAAACACAGAACCAAGAACTAACTAAATGAGTAAACACAGAACTAAATGATTAAACACAGAGCAGGCAGGAGGCAACACAAGGAGGACAGACAAGGGCCAGCAGAGAGAGCCAATCCTTACAACTTTAGTAACAATAAATTTTGATTAATCTTGTCACTGACATATCAATTTCATAAGAAAATACAAAAGTTTAATCAGCATCCCAAAACATTGTAAAAACAAAAGTACTCATTATTTTCGTTTTGCTGAATAAAAAGGTAGAGGAATAAGCACAAGCATTTTATATAACAATTCAAAACATCTTTCATCATGTAGCCTACTGTATAAGTGATATTTTTTGTGGAGCACATAATTTGCAGAACATTAATGTATAAAAATAAAATCAACAGTTCTGTTCAAAGTTACACTTTCAGAATCATTTTCAATTATTTTTCTATTATCTAAGCATTTTGTAATGTCTAACTTTTGCTTCTGAGGGGGACAGAAGATTCCCTTATGACTGTAGTTAAAAGCATCACATATGATTACAGTACTTTAGGCTTCATCAATTTCTACAAAAACAAAAAATAATGAGAGGACAAAGAAAAAAATGGTGTGAACAACAAAAAAGTTTAAATCATGTCATCTGGGCCAGTTTAAGTGAGAAACTATTGTGTGCCTCTTTAAAAACAACAAAAGTTAAAAACAAGTTTATTAGAACATTAAACTTGAATGGGAAAAACATTTAATGAAAATATTTAAACATATATACTTTATGATGATTGATTAAAAAAATCAAAATGTCATCTGCATGGAATGTAAAGCTGTAAAATATACTGTAATTAGAAAGAGTGTAAAATGTGCAAGTCATTTACTGTTTTGGGGCCTAATCTAAAGTCAGTAAGAAGAAATGTTTTTAACAAATTTGTGCATGTCGACTGAGATTAGCCCATTTATCATCACTGTATTAAAGCACTTTTATGGTCGCCTAGCTGGTACATGATCGTTTCTTTAAGCTGACGGTCCTCATTTTGTAGCCATGGGCAAAATTGCCTATAGTTATAGAAACTAAATAAATTTTATATAAAATACTGACAAAACTGGGCAACACAGTGGTGCAACTGGTAGAGCTGCTGCCTCTCAGTGAGCAGGTTACGCTGGTTAAAATCCTGGCCTTTCTGGGTGGAGTTTGCTTGTTCTCTCCGTGCATGCATGTGTTTTCTCCAGGTACTCCGGTTTCCTCCCACAGACCAAAAACATGCATGTTAGACTGACTGGTAACTCTAAATTGTCTCTAGGTGTGAGTGAGAGAGTGAATGGTGGTTTGTCTCTGTCCCTGTGATGGACTGGAGACCTGTCCAGGGTGTACCTCTCTCACAGTGATAGCTGGACATGGGCACCAGTGACCTCTGCAACCCTAAAAGGAAGAAGTGGGCAAAAGATAATGGATGGATGGATATTGACAAAACTTGTGGTGGAGTTGATTCATTCTTACATTTCATCCAAACTCTTTATAGCTTCGGTTTTAGAATTTATTTTCCAATCAAAGGGAATTTCTCCTCTGCCCTGAAATTTTAATCCATAGTGCTCTTCCAGCTGGTTTTGAAATCGACACACAAACCATTTCCAGTATGCCAGTTTGGACTCATCAGGAGTGATTCTCCATGCAGCATACTCTGGACCAGCAGTTCTGTACTTCTTGAAAGGAACAGCTGTCTCTGAATCATGATGAGGATAAAATCTGTGATCACTGGCAACATTTGTTGTGCAGAAGTTGATGCACATCTCCACAGTGTTTCTGTAGTGCATACCACTGACCCCAGAAGGTCGATGGAAGGGGACGCTGTGGTCATCAGGACTGTGACCTTCAATGGTATTGGTGCACACAGCTGAACAGAATGGACATTTTACCCAGCAGCACATACACAGCTGATCAATGAGGATTTCTTCAGGTGTCTGCCTGGACTTGTTCATTTTATGTATTGAAAAACTGCTAATTTCCTCTATGACTGATCCAAGTTGTTTATTAGTTTCATCTTGGAGAAAATCAAAGTCCTTTATGTCACTGAAGTTTTGAGCACAGATGCTTTCAATTGTTAGCTCATCTTTTAACGAGCTGAATAGTTGGTTCAGCCACATGTTTGTGTCTCCATGTTGACTCTTCACTGTCAGTGTTGCAGCAGATAAAGCATTACCAACACGTTTGTAAATGCCCTCAACATGATTTTGAAGAAATGTTTCAATTTTCATTTTTTTGTTTTTGGAATTGGTGGTGATGTATTTTTGTATTTCAGCTTTTATGAAAGCCACTGTCTGTCTCCTTGGATTTTGTATGTATGTTTTGAAACCTTTAAACTGCTCTTTTTCAGCGAGTGACTGCAATACATGTTTCTCCAAGTTCAGTCTGTTTCCATTGAAGGCTGGGAAGTTGCACTTCATCTCTCCTGCGACAGTGATGGCAGTCTTGTTGTAGGCAGCTTCTACAATGGATGCTTTTAACTTTTCACAAATCAGTTCTCCAAGCACAACAGCAGAGGAACTTCCTTTGCAAAAGCTTTTGAAAATGTTATAATATTGAATTTTCTTGCTTTCCAAATAGAAGAGTGCATCGGTGTTCCTTCTGAATTTGTTATGGGACTCCAGAAGCCAACTCTTTGCTGAATGAAACACATACAGAAGCAGATCAACTGTAAACTCATTCTTTAAAGGATACTTCCACCTGGATTTAAATTCTTTAACCTTTTCTCTCCCAAGTTTGGCAATTTCCTGCAGATAAGTTGATCTGTAGCCTCTTGTAGCAACAGGTGTCTGCTGGACTGTTTCAAGAGACTCTGCTACAACACTGGCAATGAGTTCTCTGACCTGTTGTTGCTCATCATACCACAAATAATTACTTGAGTTCTGCTGCTCTGTTGGTGTTGATATTTTTTTCCTGTTGAAAATGTTCCAAAAAGAATTGAAAAAAGATTTCTGTGTTTTAGTGTCCTCCTGTTTGTTCTCATTATTTTTAGATGGTATGTTTGTTTCAGACATGTCTTGGTTCTTTGGGAGGACCACATAATAAGTATAATCACCAATCTCTGGCAAGCGTTTGTACCTGCCTCTTGTTTTACATTCCATTATGAGAGCTAATTCCATCCCAAGTTCTTCAAGGATAGTTAGCAGATCCTCATCCAGATTGATGTTGTCAACAGATTTTGTATCATTTGTTAATTCTATAACCCAGGTGCTCCAAACAGAGTTGAACTGCTTTAGAAGCTCTTTTTCGTCTTTGGCCTTATCTTTTAACTGCTGAGCGAGTTCCTTGCTCTTCTGTAGGAGTTTGTTCTCAAACGCTGGCTTCTGATCATCCAGCTTTTTCTGGGCAAGCTTTTGCTGGATAACTTCATCTAGTTTTCCTTTCACCACTCTGACCAGGCCATTCTGAAACTCCTTGATTTTGTTCTCGAATCGGCTTCTCCACTGAACCAGAATTTCTTTATCCTTGTCATCCTCAAAGTATTTTGACATTGCAGTTTTTACTTCTTTGTATGTCTTGCTTGATTCATCAATAAGATCATTCAAGTCAATTTTGTTCAGCTGTCCGTTTTCTATTTTGTTATGAAGCTGGTCTTCAATGATCAGCATGTTGCTCCTGATGGTCCAGGTCCAGTTTCCATACTGGTCCTCAAGTCTTCTGTACAATGCAATTTCAACTGTGTTCTTAAAGTTGAAAACAAAGTTTTCTTTCAGAAGGGCATTCCACAGGTCCTGGATTTTTCTGCTGAACTGTGAAAGAGTGATGAACTCAGACTTTGAAGCTTTAATGAGAATAGTGTTTTTCAGTTCCTGGATACTCTCACTGTAGCCTGGATTTGGTGGAGCCATAGGTGGACTGCCTTCCCATAGCTGGGCTAAATATTTCACATCCTGTTGTACATCAAATTTAATGATGTCACTGAAGCACTTTGCGACACAGTCCTCCTCTTTGGCTGCTAGTTGAGCCATCTGGTCCAGCTTTTCTTGCAAGCGTCGCTTTCCATCCATGTTTTTCTCTGCTGCTGCAATATCTGTAACATTCTGGTGAACAAAAAGACAACTTGGTGAAAGTTTAACTTTCTTCATTCTCATAAAAGCCTGAACAACAATCTGCAAGATATCCTGCATCTCAGCTGGATTCTCTCCAAAGATGTTAATTAACGTCATGTTTCCCACTCCTACAACAAACGTTGCCAGTTCATTGTCATGATGAAGGGTTGAGGTGCCGGTCAGCTCAAGAGCACGCAATCCTTCAGTGTCCACTACCACAATATAGTCAAACATAAAGTTCTTCTTGAGCTCATCTGATAATTTTACCATCTGCATGAATGCACCTCTGGTGCACCTGCCAGCGCTCACTGCAAACTGTAGTCCAAACATGGCGTTCAGCATTGTCGATTTTCCACTGCTTTGTACACCCAAAACTGACAGTACAAAAACGTTTTGGTCCCCCAGTTTTTGGATGACCTTTTCTAAAAGACTAGAGATCCATTTCAAAGGAACATGACCTGCATCACCATCCATCAGTTCTAAGGGGTGTCCAGAGATCAGTAGATCTGCAGCCAACTCAGGGTATTTGGACCACTCACTCTTTCTGTTCTCTGCATAAATTGTTTCATGGGCCTCATATAACTGTCCCATTTCTCTGAAAAAGTGCTCCAAGCCAAACGTTGCTGATTGCAGTTCTTTTGATAGGTTTTCAAGCTCATTTTTCTTGCTTTCTATGAGTTTGGCAGTGTCGTGATTGTTCTTTAAAGTCAAGAATTCAGACCATGTGTCATCATATTTCTGTAGAATTGAAGAAATATAATCTGCTGAGAGAGCATCTGTTAGGCTCTGAGTCCATCTCAGGTAGTATTTTTTGTCTTTTGATGGCAACAACAAAAGGCTTTCGGTGAACAACTTCATCAGTTTACTGTTGGAAGCACCACATTGATTCTTCCGTATTTCCATCAGTTTTCTTTCCTTTTTGGATTTTTCCATTTCAACATCTCCTTTAAGATTATAGAGTCCTTTGTTTATTTTACACCACTCATGCCACAGATGGCCTTGACAAGGAAGGAAATCATCCTTGATCTTTAAAACATTCCTATTTTGAAGCAGATTAGCTATTTTCATAGCTGCAGATTTTCCCTTTTGACAGATAGGGTCACTTTCATCCACTTTAATTCCAGAGACCTCAGCCATGGTTTCAAGCTGAAAGAATGTTTTTGTAAGAGACAAATCTTGAAAAGACAAAATGTCTTGAATTATTCTTTTAAGCTGTTCAGATACATCTGAGTGACTTCTGTCTTTTAGTCCCATTTTGTATTTTCCCTTTTTAATCTCGGTAGTGCCACAAGTATCATCAACAACAAGACAAATGAGAGGCTTTTTGGACAAGAAAAGAGCAGAAATGACTGACCAATTCTGGTCATCTTTTTGCAGATTTGGCACCAGCACAACACTGAATGAAGATTTTTCAGTCAGTATTTCACGTTGTATTTTAATCCCTGCAGCATCTCCATGAAGATTACAAAAGGCAATGCAGTCATTGAAGGCATCGTTTGGTTTTCCGGCAGGGAAGTACCATGCAATCTCTGCAACACCATTCAATAAATGGCGAGATTTTGCACTACCAGCACAGTTTCTGTGGAAGAACGTGTCGTGGCGGTCATTGATCAAAGAGTTCATCAGCTGAGACTTGGACACTGAGGTTGAACCCAAACGGAAAAACGACACCAATGGAGTCTCTGCTTTGTAGATTGGAATACTTTTCATAGTGATGTATGAATCACCTTTGTTTTCAGTTATCTTCCATGTTTTTGTTATCTGTCTGAATGTCCATAAAGGACATTCAATCTCCATTGTGAATGGGTCAGGAATAAGCAACGGTAAGGCATACTGACACTGTGACAACTTTGTGATCATGATCTGCCTGAGGAAACTGTCTGAACAATGAAACACAGCCATTTGAACATCCATTGGATGCATCTGAGTTTGTTTTGTTTGATTTGTGTTTACACTAGAGCTTAAAAGGGCCTCTAAATCATTTTCATCTGCCTCAACTGAGTCATTTCTAGCAACAGTATGTAGACATGTCATTTCAAGGTTGTCTTGTTTAACTGGAATATATCTGACCCTGTAATCCAACTTCATGAGCCTGTGAAGAAAGGTGTGAGCTAGATCTTTCTCACATGTTTCATGATAGGGATTTAAAGATGGACTAATTTCAAGAAAAACCTCTGGAGTCAACTTCTGTTGGTAATTGTCTTGAAGGTGAAGTCTGGAAAACAATTGTTCAATTTCTTTTGGATCTTGCTTCTTTTGAAAGATTGTGTCACCAACCATCACTGATTGCTGTGAAAAAAGAAGAAAATACATGTAACAATATATTTACTGATTTTAAAATGAACAAAAACAAAACAAAAAAAGGATATAATGCAGTACACAAGTCTTGAAATTTATGTAAAACAAATTCTGTTTGTGTACAGTAGTTTAAAGAATCTTATCACTCCAGCCTAATCATCATATTAAACATACATATAGATAATACAATTTATTATTGTGCATCATCTGCATACTATTAAGATCCTGTTTGTTCCTCCTGTGCCATTTTTGCTGCTTAACTACTAATGCATACTTCTTATATTGCAGGGATACTCATTGCGTGGCTCCCAAACCACATGTCAAGTCAAGTCAAGTCAATTTTATTTCTAGAGCACAGTTAAAACAGATAAACTGTTATCAAGGTGCTTCACAAACAACAACAAAGAGATTTAACAAATTACAAAAACCGTAACACGCACTAATGGTAAAACTATGAAACTAACAGCAGTAAAAATATAACAAAAATGTATAAGAACAGCATTAAAATGAAAACAACAGGATACAATATATAGTCAGCTCACAGTGTGAAACGCCAGAGAGAACATGTGGCTCGCCATGCTTTATTAGTGGTTTATTTGTGATTACCACCTAGTAACATAGTGACGGGTGTAGTTTCAAGGTTCATGGAGAGAATGACCGTCCAGAGTGAGAACATGTGAGACTTGGTAGACTGGAGTAATTCAGTGCCCACAGATAGTGCAAATTGATGATCAATAAATTCAGTATCTGCTCCACAGTCTATTAAGACTTATACAGATATAGATCTCTAACGATCTTCATCTGCTCCGCTGCTGCTGTTACTCTGCATGATTGACGTCACCGGCACCAACGTGACAACAGCACCTGCTTCTCCATCAAGACAGAATGTTAGTGAAGATCACAAAACCCCTCTGTACTTCCCTACCCAAGCCAAGTTCATGAATACTTCTGTCTTGACAGATCGGACTCACGGCAGGACACTGATCTACACCAGAATCTGTAGGAGTTCTGTCCTGCACTCTGCCTCTCCTCTCTCCTCAGCACCTCTAATTGGCTCCAGCTGCAAGCAACCAACGTCTATCTTCAGGAGGACTATAAGAAGACTCAGGAGACACTCTTCAGTGCTGGGACATTGATCTGCCTATGGTAGTGATTTTGTTCTAGCCAGTTTATCCTTGCATTATTCTAAGAGTAAAATCTGTTCTCTGCTTGCACATCTCCTCAGAGTTTTTGGATCACGACTTGCTTTTGGACTCATCGTGGACTCCTGTTTTCTTCTGTACCCCTTCAGCTGCTGGATGTCTTCCACCACTTGCCACCCATCTCTACCACCACCTCTAAGTATTACCTGGATAAAAACTTCTCATCTCACATTCCTACCATTTCAGTAAGACCATATGGTTTTGGACAGCTTTTCATTCCATTTACAAGCCATTGACATTCTCCTCCGTTTCTCCAGGCTACCCGATTTCCAAGGACCTGATGTGTCACCAGTTTCACCACAACTTGTAAATAAACACTGTAAATTTTATCCGAGTCTGGTTTTCCTCTGTTCAGCTCTGGTCTTTGGTCTGGGTACGTCCGGTAAATACAAAAGAATGTCCCAGCCACACAAAGTACCCCTAAAAGATCCAGAAGCTGAACAGAACCAGCTCGCTTTTCAGGCCATGTCACAGAGAGTGGAGAGAACTGAGGCCAAGCTAGAACACTTAGTAACCTTACAACAGTCAAATCAGGCAAACCTTCAGGAAATAGGCAACATGTTGTTTTCTGTTAAACAAGGAATGTCTCAACTCCAACCACCTGCTGCAACCCTTCCAGCGGAGGTGAGTAATTCAAGAAGTAATCTGTCTCAAGAAACTACTGAACAGAGTTTAAGACCCGCTGAACTGTTTTGTGGAGACCCTGAATTATGTGGGGGTTTCATATTGCAATGTGAGTTGACTTTTCAGAGTGCCCCCATTCGTTACTCTTTAGATGCTGCTAAAATCTCCTTTTTGACCACTCATTTAAAAGGCAATGCGCTACATTGGGCTCAGGCTCATTTATCAACACATCCGATCGGTTCAATAACCTTCTCTTCATTTCTAGAAGAATTCAAGCGTGTGTTTGATCAGCCTCTCCAACAAGATGAAGCAGTAAAACGCTTACTCACCCTTCGTCACGGTGGACGTTCTGTGACAGCCCATGCCCTCGATTTCAGGATCACTGCCGCTCTAACTGGATGGGGTGAGTTAGCCCTCAGAGGCACCTTTTTACACTCCCTTTCTGAACCCATTAGAGACAGTCTCCCACGCTCGAGGAGCCGCGAAACTTAGACGAGTTGATTCATCTCGCCACTCGCATTGACAACTAGCTGCAGGAGAGAAGGTGGGAGAAGCACTACGACTCCCAGAATTCCTCCGCTTCCGGGTTTCGTGTTATGTCACGACGACAGGCTCCCGCTAAAGAATACTACAACTCCCAGACTACAGTTTCTTCCGGTTTCCGCTCAACCTCACCCAAACAACGAGCACTCGTGTTGGAGGACAAACCAGAACCAGAACCAATTCAGCTGGGTCGAACTCGCCTCTCTCTTGAAGAGAGACAGTGGAGAATTAAGAATAAAGCCTGCATCTACTGCGGAGAACAAGGACATTTCATTGCTGGCTGTCCACGTTTAGGAAACGGCTCACCTCTCCAATAAGGCAGGAGATATTGGTAAGAGACTCTTCTTTTTCTCCTGCTTCTCAGTTAGTATTAAATACAACTATTTTTGTGGGTCAAGATAAAAAATCTATCCTTGCGCTTGTAGACTCTGGGGCTGAGCAAAACCTCATCAGTCAGGACCTGGTAACCTGCTATCCATTCCTATCCTACCTTTATCTACCCCACTATCAATGTCTGGCCTCACAGGACAAAAGTTTGCCTCAGTTCAGACCAGAACCTAACCAGTGCACCTCGTCGTCTCCGGAAATCTTCATGAGTACAGTGAGTTTTTCGTTTTTGACCCTCCTTTTCCTCAACTCATCTTAGGTTTTCCCTGGCTCAGAGCACACAATCCCGTTATTAATTGGATACATAATAGGGTGGACCAATGGAGCCCACATTGCCTACAAAACTGTTTAAGAGCCGCTATCCCATCCACCATTAAACACACAGAAAACCTTGAGCCTATTGATCTATCTAAAGTACTCACTGTTTGTCATGACCTTGCACCCGTATTTAGTACACAGAAAGCCTTGTCTTTGCCACCACACTGACCCTATGACTGTGCCATTGACTTAGTGCCTGGGGCACCTCCACCTTCTAGTCATCTTTATAATTTATCGACCCCTGAACGTGAATCCATGAAAGAATACATCCACGAATCACTAAATTCAGGGATTATCTGGCCCTCCACCTCTCCTGTAGGGGCAGGATTTTTTTTTGTTGCTAAGAAGGATAAAACCCTTAGCCCTTATATCAAGTATAGGGGTCTAAACCACATTACAGTCAAGAATAAATACCCATTGCCTCTCAATGACTATCTCCAGGAACAACTCCACTCTGCCACAATATTTTCCAAACTGGACCTCCGCAACGCTTATTATATTAAGGAAGGGGATGAGTGGAAAACTGCTTTTAAGACCCCTTTAGGGCATTTTGAATGCATGCCTTTTGGCCTCACTAATGCCCCTGCAGTATTTCAGACTCTAGTAAATGATGTTCTGAGGGACTTCCTGAATATTTTTGTGTTTGTATATCTTGATGACATTCTGATTTATTCTAAGGATCAGGATCAACATGTTCATCATGTCAGGACTGTTATACAACGCCTGTACGAAAACCAGCTGTTCATCAAAGTAAAGAAATGTCAGTTTCATGCACGATCTGTTTCATTTCTGGGTTTTATTTTTGAAGATGGACATTACCGTACAGTTCCAGAAAAAAATCTAGAACAGTGGTGGAATGGCCAACGCCCAAAACACGAAAGCAGCTGCAACGATTTCTGGGTTTTGCCAATTTTTATCGGCATTTCATCAAGGATTACAGCAGGATCGCCTCACCTCTCACCCAGCTGACCTCCACCCTACGGATCTTTAAGTGGACTCAGGAGGCAGACACAGCTTTTGGTGAGCTAAAAAGACTATTTTCTTTGACACCTGTACTTTGTCACCCCAATCTGAAGAGACAGTTTATCTTAGAAGTTGACGCTTCGGACACTGGCGTCGGAGCGGTGCTGTCCCAGAGATCAGTGTTGGATAACAAGGTGCATCCCTGTGCGTTTTTCTCCCGACGCCTTTCCCCCACTTAACAATGGACGGATCATAAAAACTTGACTTACCTCCGTGAGGCTACGAGATTGAACCACAGACAGGCCAGATGGTCACTGTTTTTCACTCGATTCAACTACTTGTTGACTTACAGACCCGGTTCCAAGAATGTGAAGCCTGACACTCTCCTGCCAGTTCTTACCATCTGAAGACACGGTACAGGAAATGAACATCCTTCCCTCATCCTGTGTGGTCAGTTCCTTGACCTGGTCCATCGAGAAGGACGTCCTCGAAGCGCAGAAACTTGAACTAGACCCGAGAACCAATCCCACTGGTACTATGTTTGTACCCACTGCCATCAAAACTAAGGTACTTCAGTGGCTTCACACTCTCAAGACAGCCTGCCATCCAGGCACTACACGCATGTTTAATTTCACAAAGAGACACTTTTGGTGGCCGTCCATGGCGGAAGATATTAGGGACTACATAGCCGCCTACCCCCCATGCGCCTAAAATAAGACTAGCTGCCAACCTCCAGCAGGAAGACTTCGATCTCTATCCACACCAAACCGACCGTGGTCACACATTGCCCTCGATTTTGTTACGGGTTTGCCGCCTTCTGAGGGTAATTCTGTCATCTTAACTGTTATCAACAGATTTTCAAAAGCTGCTCACTTTGTTCCACTGCCCCAACTCCCTTCAGCGTTTGAGACTGCCCAGCTGTTGAACCAGCATGTCTTTCGAATCCATGGGATACCCTCGGACATTGTCTCTGACAGAGGACCCCAATTCATATCACAGGTTTGGAAACATTTTTGTAATTTGTTAGGGGCCTCTGTCAGTCTGACTTCAGAGTACCACACACAGTCGAATGGGCAGGCTGAACAGGCGAATCAGGAACTGGAAGCTGCACTCAGATGTGTGGTTGAGGACACCCTTCCACTTGGAGCCAGCACCTGGTATGGGTGGAATACGCTCATAATACCCACACATCAGCTGCTACTGGGTTATCACCATTTGAGGCGTCCCTGGGTTATGCCCCTCCCTTGTTCCCCAGTCAAGAAACTGACATTGCAGTCCCTTCTGTGCAACATCATTTTGGAAGGTGTCGTCAGGTCTGGCGCCAAGTTCGAATGGCTTTGTTACAATAGATGCAGATGCTGTCCTCGGTTACTCATGACCCAAGAGAAATTTGTGTGCCTCATTCAGATTCAGCCACAGCTCTGTGATGTTTTCAACCAGCTTTTCTGGTAAGCGCTCACATACCAAGGCTGTTTGGAGCCAGATTAGATAAGCCTTGGTTCTTGTTTATCTTCAGACAGTTTACTTTTTCCTGCAGCCTTGAGTGTTATTATGGGCGATCCAATCCAATTGTATTAGTTCTCCTCAAATTCCGATAGAACAGTGCTCCACAAAGCCAAACAGTAAAGCTCTTCCATCATAAATCCAATTATATAACATCCTCCACAGACAGGACTGACAGACACATGACCTTCCACTCGCCTCCAGAATCCATCACGTAACTGCCAGGGTATGTCTGTGACGGGCAGCTTGCTCTCCTGAACCGTGTCTCTTTGTAGAAAAAAATCTTGTTAATAGAGTTGATCATCCATAATTCAGATCCATAATCATGTTCCTGTTTTTAGTATTTTACATTGTTTTATAATTTTGCTGTTTTTGTTTCATTTTTATATACCTGTATATGTAATTTTCTTGTCATTTTTAATTAATATGCCTTTTATGATTGTCTACTGTTGTACTGATAAATATCTCCTGGAGGGTAAACTATCTTGGCTGCAAGTATCAAGCTATGAAATCCTTTGTTTTCAACAACTGATAGCGGTTGGTCATTAATTACAATGAAGTTTAGCAACTTCTCGGTAAATTTTCGAGCTCCTTGGCTTCAGCGGTGTGTTCTTCTCGTTCAATCCAAAAAAGGCAATTTGATTTCAGTCAGCTGCGCTTAGTCTGCCCCTCGACCAAGACGGTTGGACTGAGCGAGGCAGATTGAGCGCAGCTGGCCGGGGTCGGGCTGCCTGCTTCGAACTGAGTGAGAGGAGCGTACAGCTGAAGCCACGGAGCTCAAAGGTCCAACGTAAAACTAACTTTACTGCTGTTTAATGTGGTGCTATGGCTCTGCAGACATTGCACTTTGCGGTCTTGCAGTGTTTAGTCTAAAATACTTCCACACAGCAGACATGTTACAATGCAAAGCTGGTTAGCTGTTAGCAACAGTGCTCTTGCACATTTTAGCTGCCTGCAAACTATGAACTGGATTTCCTGAATGTGAGGTGAGTCTTATATACTCTGGGTTCATGAGACACAACTCCGTTCAGGAAATCCATTCCATAGTTTGAAGCAAACGTGCAGAGCAGCTGGCAGGGAATCACATGAGAAGTTTCAACAGACATAGACATGCATGATGGATTGGAACTCTCTGCAGAGTGGATCGTAAAAATCTGATACGTAAATTATGCTGGTATCGGAGACCAATACCAATACAGAATCGGTAGGCCCCATCCCTAGTTAATAGGGATGGGGCCAATCAGATGGATCAGCTGATCATCGTCTGCCATGTCAAAAGACATAAACAAAAGTACTGTTAATCTCAGGTGGATCAATAACAATGCTGTTATTTCTTGTATCACTCAGCCCTCTGTGAATAGCAAACAACCATCAGGGTGCTAACGATCCATCGTTAGGCTGATGGTCCTC
>JARVLU010001354.1:10070273-10086677 GCA_031762415.1 Simpsonichthys santanae
CTGTTTGTTAAGAAGTCTAGGACCCAGTTGCAAATGGAGGGGCTTAGTCCTAGTGTGAGTAGTTTGTCCATCAGGGTTTGGGGGATCATGGTGTTGAAGGCAGACGTGAAGTCCACAAAGAGCATACGGACATAGGAGTCCTTCTTTTCCAGGTGGGTGAGAGCAGTGTGGACCACAGAGGAGATGGCATCAGGCCATTTAGGTCAAGAGCTGTAAAACTGAGAGAGCTGTTGCAATTTTGTTTTGTTTTTTCAAGTTGTTTTGCAGTGGCAGCCATCTTGAATTGCGTTGACTACAAAAGCTAACACACACAGGCAATAACATCATCACCCGCCTTTGTCTTTTAGTGTTAGGACCACCTCTCACATCCCATTTGCTATAGCATCGGATCTAATTTAACCTTGAAACTAGAAAAAAAAAATTGCAGTTCCTTCAAAAATGTGTTGTGAAAGCTTATTGCTGAAATATTTTACTGAAAGCTGCTGAAGAAGCTAAAAACCAATCTGTAAATTTTCCATCATTGTAATGTCAATGCTTGTTTGATTTAAATGGTTAAAAATATAGCCAAGAATAGTGCAATGTTTTGCTAAAATGCTAATGAAATGCTAGCAAAAGAAGGAACATGCTAGATAAGAATCAGAAGTAGTGAAGCACTATCAAAAAGCACCAAAAAGGGAAATGCACTATAGAAGAGGTGAAATGCTAAAAGAAAAAGGCTGGAAAATGCTAGCAGGGAATCTTTAGCAAAAAGCATAAATGAGATAATTAATACCAGAAACAGTGAAATGCAAAAACAAACAAACAAGAAAATGGTAGATTAGCTTACAGACAGAAGAAGCAAGCTGCTAGTAAAATTTAAGTAAAAGCTAGCTTAGTGCCAGAAGTAGCGAAATTCTAAAAAAAAAAAAAAAAAAAAAAAAAATTGAATAAAAGGTTAAACCCCTAAGTAGCAAAATATTTAAAAAGTAAGAAAAAGCTAGTGTAGAGGCAGAAGTAGTCCAGTGCTAGCAAAATACTGAAAAATGATAGCTTAGACGCAAACATAGCGAGACATAGTTCGGATATTTCAAAGAGAAAGTTATCAATTTTGAGCTATTTAAAGGGGTGACCTTGTAAACTTGTAATCAACAGAGATCATTGTTGACCCATGAGGTGTCCATCTGTGAAAGTTGAAATTTCTATGAAAAATAGTAATCAAATTAGTTTTTTTAATTAAAAGTGATGACCTTTGACCCAGACTTTTGTCCTCTTTACCATAAAACTAACAACAAACCATGGTTGACCCATGAGGTTTTCCATCTATAAGGTGTGAAAGTGTTATCAATTCAGAGCTTTATAAAGACCATAATTTATGACCTTGACTTTTGACTCCATGACCTTTAAATCAATAGAAAAAGCTGTTGACTAAGAATCCTCCCATCTATAGGGATCTTTGTTGATCTGCATGGTGTTCAGCTATGAAGTTTGACTTTTTTTTTTTAGTTTAAAAGTTATCACTCTGGCACAATTTCCTGCAGGATTAGTAAAGTTCTATCTTATCTTATTGTGTCTTATCTTACCAAATTATAATGATATAAAGAAAGAGGTGCATGCTGACCTTGATCTATGACCTTGATATTTGACCCAGTGACCTTTAAATCAATAGAAAAATAATAGCTGACTAACAAAGTGTCCAGCTGTGAAGTCTGACATGTCTGTTAAATGGTAATCAAATTATAATGATATAAAAAGGGGTGCATTTTTTTAACTTTGATTTATGACGCTGACCTTTAACAGGCGCTGCACTCATACTTTTGTTGTGTTTTTATATAATTCTGAAAAGTCATAGCAGGAGTTTCCTGAACAAGCTGAACATTTTGATACCTAAACTGTTTAGTTTAAAAACTGCGGGAGGAGATGCCAAAAAAAAAAAAAAAAAAACGTGCAAGACACTTGAACAGGTTCTTAGCATTCACACACAAATAAAGAGAAACAGGAAAGCAAACATGCTAAACCTTAAGGTTCTTCATATTACATTTAAAGAAAAGTCAATAGTTGATTAACATTCTTGACAAGAAAATAGTCATATTTAATATGTTTGATCTCTGCTCTTTGGGCATGTGAGGTGAGGTCAATTTGCAAAATCCTGTACCAAAAGATATTCAAGTAGCAAGTTTTCATCACAATAACCCGCGGAAGAACACTAACATCAACCGTATAAAGGTTGTGATGCGGCTCAAAGTGAATACAGTACAGTACAGTATGGACCCCAGGTTAACGTCGCCCCGAGTTATCAGAGAAGACTTGACAGTTCTTACCGTAGATTTTCACTTTGCTCGTTCATTTTATCCGACGCAGCTCCGATGCTTTGATATAGTTTTTTTTTTCTTCGTGAACGCCAGTCTTGATGAACGCTTCATTTAGTTGTTAAAGTCCATCGTGTTCGATAAAGTATTTTGACGCAGAGGAGGATGAGGCGCACCTGAACGCAACACTGAAGTGTAACCACTCCTCACGCGCACATACAGGCTTTTCTCGTTCCGCCCACTTCCTCGTTTACTTCTTAGACCTACTTTTTCCAATTTTAAAAACATGCTAAGTTTTATTTGATTATAAAAAGTCCAATTTAATCCAGTTATCAGATATGACAACTCTATTCTAGGATTAACTTTTTAGCAAATGATTTAGAAGATATTTAGCTAACAAACAGGTGAGACGTCACCCATACACCAAAGTTTTAACCAAAGTTGTCACATGTGTCCCAGTGTATGTTGTGGATGACTCTCAGCTACTACCACACCAAACTTGAGCATATTTGTAAACTTTGAAGAGTTTGTGTTTTCCAAGGTTAGTTGACTGTGGCAGCCATTTTGAATTGGATTGACTTCAAAGTTTAATTAAAGATGTACACCTAGTGACTACTCAGAAAAATTTATGGGAATTCATTTATTAGATCATTATGTATTTTGCTAACAGACAGGAGAAAGTTAATTCCAACAGTTAATGTCAATGCTTGAAAATAAGATAGAGTACAACTTGACTCGGCCACTGCTACAACAACTTTTAACTCAGTTCCTGTAAAAGTCAGATTTACGGCCATTTGTGTTTATTTTACATTTGCTTGCCAACTTAAATGGTGCTGGCTCTAAAAGTTAGCGAGTTGTTGACGTTTATCAAATGATTGCTTTTTAAGCGTTTCGAGCCATTCCTGTCGTTTATTACAAATTTTACTAACAGAAAAAAACAACACACACACACACACACACACACACACACACACACACACACACACACACACACACACACACACACACACACACACACCAGCAGTCTCTAGAAGAAGAGATACTTTATCTCAAGGAGACTTTCCTGTTTGAACAAAGGACAAAAGCAAATCATAAGAATCTGCATCTAAAAACACAGGAGGTCTGTAGATTTTCAGCTCATTAAACTAGTTTCATTCATAGAATGGTTACCAGCCTTCAGGTTTATGTTTATTTGAAATTAGCAATATAGAAAAGGTGATGTGCTTCTTGTTTACCATATTTACAGTAGTAATAACCTTAAATTTTACATTTGCATTTATGAAATGTATTTTAGCCAAAGTTTCCAACATTTTATGGAAACTATGTCCTGGTTTGTTTGCTTGTGTGTTCATTTCAAATAACTCCATTCACCAGTAGCAAATAAATAAGATAAGAGTAAGACCTGGGGTGACAGGGAACCAGTCAGATAAAGAGAATATGTAAATTGTGCGGATGGGAGGTCACATTTCCAGGAAAGGGAAGTGATGACGCTGTGGAACAGGCCGAGGGGAAAACGCAAACAGGATGCTATCTGCTCTGACTTCCTGTGCAATTTTAGAAATGAGTCTTTTTCCCATGAATCTTCGAAAGGATAAATATATAACGAGCTAAAGCTATTTTCATAGGAGGCAGATATGTTGAGGCATCCAGACACTTACAGAGAACTGCAGTTCATGACCCTGTTTTTTTTCTTTCTGCTCTCAGGAGATGTTACGACTCTGAGACGTGACGTAGGCCCTGAATGGAGTTTGACTGTGGCTTGTACTGGCTAAGGTGAGCAGGTGTTTAATATTTAAATATTCAAATTAAAACACACGTCTTTATTTTCAATTTTATGAAGGATTCAGGTGATATTTGTTTTAAACCATAGCTTGCCGTTGCTGTAAGTTTCCTTTAATGCTTTTTGTGTTGGCAGCGCATGTTTCACACTGTCAGGTGAAACTGATTCTGGACTGTGCACGCTGTCAGACGTATAGAGACTCAGCTGTGGTTTCAGTGGCTGCTTCTCACTGTTTTCCTGCACGTGCCGTCTGTTTTCAAACTGTAGTAGCGTCAAACTTTTAGTAGTTGTGAAATATCAGCAGGCATGCCCCATGTGTGAACTTCTAATCCACAACAACTTGTGAGTTGCCGCGTTTTAAATTCTGTTACACCTGAATTGCTTTTTACAGTTCAAAATAACCGTGACAAAGTCTATTATTAAAGGAGGCAATATTTCTTTTATTTATAACTAATTATAGAGCTACCTAAAAATGTTCTCAGAAAGGCTTCCAGCAGCCAGAGCTTTGCTGCGTGTTTCAGGATGTGAGTGTGGCTCATGTCATTTTTCTCTACTGCTGCAGAGGTGAGCCTTCGGACAGAATGCAGGGAGAAAGAAAGAGAATTGGGAGGTCAGCGAGAGTCATGTCCAGAGCACGACACGCAGATTTAGAGAGAAGGGTGCTGAAAGGTAGACGGACAAGAAGCATGCGTTGCAGATTTACAGCTTAGAGAGCATGTCTGAGAGCTGATGTTCTTGTATTCGCAGCAATGTTAAACGACTGCACTGCTACATGTCCTAGCTTGTATTTGCAGAGCATGAGTTGCATAATGGCTCCCGTCCATTCTACAGTTTTCCACATTGGAATGAGCTCATTCTGAGCGTTTTGTGTGCACACACTGTTGACACAAAAGTCCAGGATGAGGCAGTAGTAGAACAGTCTGGTTGTGTAGCCTCATGCTGCAGCTTTGTGCACTTCTCTGGGTGGGAGTAGGAAAGAGCAGTGACCTTAGAAGCTGGCTACAGGGTTTCCTCTGTTGTGAACTCTGAGGGATCAGACACAGGGCAGTGCAAGAGCAAGAAAACATGAGCAGCTCAGTGGCGCTACATCCAGATCAGGAAGGAGGGATTGATAAAGGGGAGGAGTTGTCTGAAGACAATATGAGTAAAATAGGAAATTTATTGGAAGAAAGAGCAGATGTAACCATGTATGGAGCCTGCAGAGGAAAGAGAATGTGGCAGGGAGGTAATTCTTGCTTGTTATTGGTGCACGCCAGGAAGCTTGCTGGGATAATTTTGCAGCTGTCCAAGCTTGCGTGTATTCTTTGCTCCTGCAGCCCTAAGGAGATCAACAAAGAGAGCCTGCTTGGTGGGACAGCAGCTCCTAGCATTCTTTTTCACGCAGATTGTGCTGCAACATGCCTGTGCATGTAAGCCCCCTGGAAGCGGTTTGTATAAGCAGTGTGTGTTTGTGTGCTGCTGCTGAAAGAATGGCTACGTTCAAGCGGGTAGGCTGGCTGAACGCAGGATGACCCATCTCCCCCGAGGCTTCAGATCACTACATCATCATCAGTCCCTCCTTGCAGTGGAACAGATGAGATTTCACTCTCATCAAACATGGAGCAGAAGGAAAAGAGAGGCTGCTTTACTGGATGCATGGTCCTGCTTTGTAGGACTGTAGAAATCTACAGTGTGTTGTTCACATGAAAGTAATTTGATTTATAGCCATATATTTATGAGTGAATTTGTCTGAAAAAAAAATGGTATCTCCATGCATATACTTTGATTAAACTCTGCCACACAGTTATACACACAAGCATCACTCTCTGTGTGATTGTGTTACATGTGCGGCTGTGCTTGCCTTCAGGTGCTGATACGTGCTGAAGATGAGTGGCGTAGGAGACAATTTGTTAGGGCCACTGAGCTCTGATCGCAAACGTAAACTCTCCACCTGTGACACGCCAGGTTTGGGGTGAGTACTAAAATTATAGATTTACTCTGTGTGCTGGTACCTTCAGTCCAGATCTCTGTAACTGTACTATGTGGTTACTCTTCCCTAACCCCGTAAACATCACTGCATTTGCTGCTCTCTGAATGCTTCCCATAAGGACGGACGGTGCATGGGAAGGAATGTCGTCATGGCAACATGTCTAATCCCCTTTGGCTCCCCGGCAGGTGTGACAAGCGTCGGAGGGAGCAGGAGAGCAAGTACATCGAGGAACTGGCTGAGCTCATCTCTGCTAACCTCTCTAACATTGACAGCTTCAACGTCAAGCCTGACAAATGTGCTATTCTCAAGGAGACTGTGAGGCAGATCAGACAAATCAAGGAGCAAGGTATCTCCTCCGACAAGTCACACACAGACAGCCCTGGTCAGGAGAAGAAATGCACAAACAAAATGTACAACTTGTGTTTTTCTTCTTCTTTTCTTTTAATTTTTGTGTTTTCTTGGAGAGGTGAACAGCCAATTAAGATGGATTCATACCCTGCTTTGGGACAGATGATGCCAGTGATGAAGTGGAGTGTTTGGTTGATGGCCAGGATGTTTCAGAGCAACAGCCAGTTTGGCTCTTTCTATTGCCTGGAGTAAATGAACACCAGTAATTGAAACCAGTCGTTGGTGGTCATGGCTCGAGGCTGTTGGTGATAGTCTGCGTCCATTAGGGCCAAAATCTGCTTCTCTCTGAGAGACTGACGACTCGGGAGACTTGAGTGTTGCTCACATCCCTGGGTCACTCGTCTATCGTTGTGAGGGTTTAAATTAATTAAAAGCATAAAAGCAGATATATTTGTTTACCTGTTTTTGATTCTGGTTTAAGATTAAAGGTTAATGAAGCTAAGACCGCCACCTTATTGGGATCTACTCGGAGGCTTGTTGTGTTTTGCAGCCAGGTTACCATAGTTACAGGTTGAGGATGATGAAGTTTGTCTCTTCGACACACTTGCTTAGTTTGTTTTGAGTGTTCTTATTTTATCTTTCTCTTCATCTGTGCCTGCTTAAACAGCCCTTGTTTTGAAACGTGTTGTTCTGCTCCTCGTCGTGTGGAGAGCCTCGCTCTGCAGATGACCCTTCTATATTGAGTGGTATCTATCAAAGCCTCAGACATATGATGGTTTAAAAATAGAAAGGCATGTCGGACATGCAGCCAGCACTTGTGCTTCCATCTGGTGGCCTCTTCAAGTATTTAAACTGTAAAAGAAACACCATTTATTTTAAATAATTACCAAAAGGAAATACAAACAATTTACACATTTAAATAAAGAAAGAAAAAGAAAATTAAAAACAACAAAGAATTCTGAAGTTGACTGTACTTGTTTAGTTAAATAATTAAAATCAGTTATGTATAGGAAACATGAGGGGAAAATGTTCAAATGCAAACTTGCACAATTAGTGTGTTGTGCTTAATATTTTCAGGAAAGAACTCTTGCAATGATGACGATGTGCAGAAGGCAGATGTGTCCTCCACTGGTCAAGGGGTCATTGACAAGGACCATCTGGGGCCGCTGCTCCTCCAGGTCAGCATCACTCTGAGGCAACAGAACCAGCTGCTGCCTCGCTCTTCTTGCTCCACATGTTGATAAATATGTCTTAACTTACTCTGAGCAGCAAATTTGTTGCATCTTGAATCTTATATTTAAAAGTTTCCACCCGGTTCAACTGTTTGTTGTCGTTTGTAGGCACTGGATGGCTTTCTGTTTGTGGTGAATCGGGAGGGCAGCATTGTGTTCGTGTCAGACAACGTGACGCAGTATCTACAGTACAAGCAGGAGGAGCTCATCAACACCATCGTGTACAATATTATCCACGAGGAAGACCGAGAAGAGTTCCACAAGAATCTGCCCAAGTCTAATGGTTAGACGCCTAACAGCTATTACCTGACGTCCCTGATCCGTCGAGGTTATGTTCACTTTGTCTTTCATTTTCTTTAAAGCACGAAACGGGGCACCGTGGGGGGGAGACGTGCCCCGACAGAAAAGCCACACCTTCAACTGTCGTATGCTGGTGAACCTCGTTCATGGTCAAAGTCACGGGTTGTCTGAAGAAAGACCGGGAGGCCAGCGCTATGAGACCATGCAGTGTTTTGCCCTCACCCAGCCCCGGGCCATGATGGAGGAGGGAGATGGTAAAAGTTACTCTTCCTAGCTTAATGTGTGTTTGCACTTGGATGTACATGTACTTTTGTATTTTTTTTAAGTAATTTTAACCGTTGCTATGTTTTTCTCAAAGTTGTTGGCTTACATTTTCCAAATGGCACTGAGTACAAAATATTAACATTGTGTTGTTTCTTCAGATTTACAGTCATGTATGATCTGTGTGGCACGACGCATCACTGCAGGAGAGAGGATGGAGCGGTTCAGCACTCGTCATGAGCTCACAGGTAGGTATCACATCGTGTTTTATTAAACTTCAGTTGTATAAAAACTGAAGCGCCCCCGGGGCAAGTTTCATAAATTTTACATTTTTTGTAATTTGAAAATAATTACCTTGGTAAATGCTTCATAATTTAAAGAGCTTTAAAATGGGGGCAACCTAAAATAGCCTAACTTTTACTGTATTCAAAGCGAGAGGACGTGAGACAGCTTATGACAGCCGGCAGCAGTTTAATGATGAATTTTCTGACACGTCTGTTTGTGTTATGAGATCTGTTGGCTCATTTTAACAACAGAGGGTATGACAACTGAGGATGACTTTACAGTAGAGGGACTGTTAAAAAAAGTAAGGATAATCCTGTAAAATGCCATCAGTAATCACTGTGGAAGTAATGGTGAGTTTGGGAAGTTAAAATAAATGTTCAGATCATCTGTAGATCGACTGGGAAAAAAAAAAACATAAAATAACACATTTATAACTAAAATGATCATCAGGGAGGTTTAGCTTTGATCTGTTTTGTGGTGCCAAAACTCTTTGTTGAGCAGTGCTGCACAGTCAAGCCTTCCAAAAACAAATCTTACTAGAGATATTTCATTTATGCTGTCACATAGAAATTATCTGCTGTAAATGTTTTTCTTTGCCCAACAAACCTAAAGTTGTGCATCTCATTCTGAAATGTTTGCAAGCATTTGAAGATGTTTTAGTCAAACTTGGGCTTTAAAATACATTTCAGGTGGCATTTTTATTTTTCATGCTTAAACAAGTAATTTGTATTAGTATGATGTGTTTATAAGTCGTGTTTGAGAGAGTTGAGCCGTGTCAGGATGCATTAGAAATATTACACCAGTCTCAAATTGTGCTTCTTCTGTTGCAGGTAAACTGATTGAAATTGAGCATCAGAGCTCTCTTCACACCACCATGCTTCCAGGATGGGAGGACCTGGTCAGCCGCTGCTTGCTGGTCCTCAATAGAAGTGATGGACAGTCATGGCCATTCAAACGCCACTATCAAGATGGTGTGTAGTTCTCAGACAAAACCCTTCTTCTTACTATCAGTTACTCAAGAGGATGTGTGCTGTTAGTTACTTAATGTCAACGGACCTGCTCTGCAGCTTCATTTGTGTTTTTGCTTTTAAACTAGTTGCTTCAAACTAAGTAATAGTACCAGGGTTTGAACAAGAATTAATTCACAGATGATGGGGTTATTATCATTACTACAAAAATTAAAGGTTACACCAATAATCGATCAGACATCAGATCTTGCACAAAATGACATGTTTTTCTTTCTTTGGTTTGGTAAATGTAACTTGCAAAATAAAAATAAATAAATAAACAGCTTCAAATTAGGGTTTTACTCAGTTTTTTGCAGTGTGGGAGTGGTGGCGCAGAGGTTAAGAAGGTGCGCTTGTGATCGGAAGATCACCGGTTCAAGCCCCGGTACCGACAACATCAAAAATGTGGGTGGGATAAGTGAAGCAGTCACACCTGTCTTCACCCTCATCTGCCCCACCCACTCTGGGCCCTTGAGCCACACCATCTGCTCCCCCCAGGAACCCTAAATATCAGCTATCTGCTCCACACACAGGGCTGTGGTAGCTCGGTGGTCTGTGATTGTGTCAGGAAGGGCATCCGGCGTAAAAAACAACTGCCAAGTCTTCGTGTGACTAGTTTGCTGTGGCGACCCCAGACAAAGAAAGAAGCCGAAAGGAGAAAAAAAACTCCCTCAAAGTTTCAGTTTTTGTTAGAAAGGATGACACCATGCTGATACAAACAAAATGGATTTATTTGAATCAGAACTTCAACTGGGTGTTAACTTCCTTTATTGTCATGGCAACCAGTCTCTGTTGATAAGGCAAAGAGAAGCTCTTTGATTAAGACTTTCTTTGGGAGACACAAACTCTAAACTAATCATCATATAGTGAAGATGTCAGGGTGGACCAAGAGGGGGGATAGAAAGAAGCTTCCTGTGTGAAAACAGAATGCCAGTATGTGTCCCAGACCAGCAGAGAGGGAGCGGCGCAAGAGACACGAAGTCTCTGAGGACATTTGTCTTTGAGGACGAATGGATGGATGCTACAATGTTAAGAACATAAACTATTAAAATAATGCAAAATTGTCAACTCTCTTGCTGTATTAAAAGCCAGTGAGTACAAATACATCTAAGGTGACACCTAAAAACCCTAAGGGGTGCTGCGGTATCTTGGTGGTTGGTCTTGTAATCTTAATGCTACAGGTTTGAGCCCAGGTTTTGACAGGAAGGGCAGGAAGGTCTAATATCCACCTTATACCTCCACTTTATTGAGGGTTTATGGATATAACTTCCTGTCAGACACAGGAAGTAGTCATATGCAATTGTTAACCATGGTAGCGAAGCACAGACCGTGGTTTATCTAAAAGTAATTTGCATTCAATTTAGCAGATAAAACACTTTTTATTTAATGTTTATTTAACAAAGTTTAACAAAATAGCTGTGCTGAGTTCAGGTACCTGTGTCTCTTCATGGCTGCACAAACAACCAGACCAAACCAATCTGTAGCTACAACAACAGAGTTTTGAACACAGACCCAAAACAAAAAGAGTGTTCCTGTGAAAGAGGTATAGTTTCCATCTCCTACATACAGATGAGGAATTAAGAAGAATGTGGCTGGAAAATCGGACCTTTAAGAGACCACCCAAAACGTTGTATGAGCTCATTTCACTTTGTTGATTAACAGCCGACAGAGGAAGACCTGCATCCTATTTTGTGTCTGGACTAAACCACCAGAGAAGAGACGCTGGATCCTCGGAAAGATTGGAAACAGTGACGAGAATATCAGTTATGATTTCAAGTGTATGGAGGACACAACATTATAGTATTTGTTCATCTTCAGTATTATGATTTTCTCTGTAATTAACCCAAGCTCGATGATGAGGACTTTAAGGCTTTGGTTGGGCTCTTTGTCTGATTTACGGTAAACAAGATTGTGTCCCCCTTCTTTTAACAAAACACACCAAATTTATTATTGTGTAGATACTAATACAACTCAGTGCTTTTCAGGTTGTTCATCGCTTCACCGTTGGAAGCAACTGAGTCAGTGAAGTAGCTAAATATGCTATTAGATGTAATCTGCAGCCACTTATTCAGCTTGTCCTCCATCCCTCGTCCTCAGCAGGCAGCGGTATGATTATATTGTTCTGTTTGAGCTCCAACAGGTGGTGTTCCTGCATGTTTAAATTAAATCCACAGTGCTTGGACAAACTACATTAGCTCATATTGTTGCACATAAACAAAAGCCGGTTCTGATCCACACTAGTCACACTCATAATTCACACAAGGCAACATGGGGGCTAGGAATAAGGTGGCTAAAGTAATTGTCAAATCTCTTGTGCAAGTTTGCTCTCTATGGCTACTACTGCAGAAGGGAGCTGAAAGAAAAACATCAACATAAAAACATTAAGAATTAAATTCAGTCCAACAGGGAGGGGCAGCTGGTTCATCTGGCTTTTGAAGAGTTCTGGGGAAAAGCTTACTGGTAGTTTTATTACCATATTGCAACTGTAAGGAAGGTTACACTTTATTAGACTATAAGCTTGGTTTTGTATTTTTTTATTTAGTTTTCCGAGCCCAAGTTAGATCAGTAAATGTAACACAACTCTGCAGACAAGGCTAGTATCGCAAGATTTTTTGTTGATGTTCTGTTGATGGTTATGGCTCTCGCTGCTCACTGCCTGGACATTGCTAAATGCTGTCTGTGCCAGAGCTAGAGGCTGGGATTGACACAGTTCTTACGTTAAAACAACTCAGTTGCCGTTGTAACTTATCTGTTACTGGAAGAAGTAAAGTTCATGCAAGAGACCTTTTTTCTTGTTGTGTATCTTCACCTACACACACGCCTCCATCACACCAGAAACCAAAAGCACGACACAACTATTGCTATTTGCACTTCCTAAACATTAGCTGAGTTAAAAGCCTAGCATTCCATAAAATAAAATTGCCCACCATCCTCCATGTCAAAATTTCAGACTTAAATGATTTTTATGTTGAGAAGAAAGAGAGTTGTTGCTCCTTTGATTAAACTGTTATGGAAAAAAGGTTTTATGCATTGCCTCATGATATTATGTAATATTTCACAAGTTGCTAGAGATCAGAAGAGTGAGGGTGACTCAGCTACTACAATTAAAGCTCAATACTGTATATGTAAAATTGAGTTATTGTCATTTTTGTGTTTCCTAACATTAACTGTCATTTTGGCAAGTCATTCTTTTCAACCAGAACCCAGAGTTCTGATTATGGAAAAAGACCAGACAGCAGACAGAGTTGGTTTATTTACAATATGAGAGGAATAGAGACAGGAGGATCAGCTGAGGACAGTGAGTGATGAGTACAGATAATCCAGATGATTTTGCTTGTTGTTTTTTACTTGGTGTATATTTCTTACAAGCTTGGAGGGTAACTGTTGAACTCCGGTTCTGTGCCTAGGGGACGATGTCCAGGTAGGAGGGAAGAGTCATGTATGATTTAGAGGCTTGTTTCTTTATTCCAAGAGAAGCTGACTTTCAGCAGGGGAGGATAGAGGTAATGAGGATTCACATAGTCCAGGGAACTCACAAGGATGTCTGTGGAGCATAAGGTAAGATTAATTCTCAAAGATGCACAAGGGGTTGTCAGTCGATTACCATTTGATAAGAAACGATCCAAGAAGAACAGCGGAATTCAGTGGAACTCAGCCTTATGAAGGGTGGTAATCAGCTGTGTTGAAGACAGCCTAGGCTCATGAGCTGTCTGCTTATAGGACCTGCAGGAACAAATACCACAGACAGATGTAGCCCGGAACAAATAAGTCTAAGAAATAAGCTGTGGCAGCCATCTTTAACTGGATTGACTTCATTTATTAATTCATTCAACCTTTATTTAACAAGTTAATCTCATTGAGCCTCGGGGACTCATTTACAAGAGAGACTTGATTTTAACAAAGAGTAATGACAACAGTGGACAAAAAGACAAGACTGCATAAATTAATCAGTTGTAAATATACATCTTTTTTCTGATAGTTTCATTAAGAATTTCCTAGTGGTTTTGCTTACAGAAATGTACATGGTTGGCACCAACAGTAAATTATGATTTGATGCAAAATAATTGTCCAATTTGTTGTGTTCAGGATACCGGGAATGGTGTATTACCCGACCACATTTTATCAAAATATGTGTACAGTTTGCTGAGTTGTAGCCATTTTGTGTTACCAAGTTTCAGTAGGCTGGAGCAACCATTCTGAATTGGAGCAACTTCAAAAGTTCATGATTTATTATTGTATCCAATCATTGCATTCTGAGAGTTTATTCAAATTTGTTTAGTATTAATTTGTTTCATATGATGTTTTGCTAATAATCTGCCCACAAATCTGGCCATTTTGGATTAAAAGTACCAGTAGAACTCCCCGTTCGGCAAGCAAGCCAACTTATCAAATTTCTCCTGGGAAATGTGTAAACTGAGAACAAGCTCTGAAGGCTCATCAGAGCTGTACCTACTAACACCAACATCTTAACAGGACTATGGGCTATTTGGAAGTGCTTCATCGACAAATCTCTTGTCATCAAATGTCTCTCCTCATGGCCTTTACCCATTTTCCTAGCCAAAAGAATAAGGGGGCGTGCTCTTAGGAGCAGCAGCAACATGCATTCCGCCCATCTTTCAGATCTGTACGAACATAATCTCACTGTAAATACAATGATTCAAGGTTTTCTATTTACATGTGGTGGAATGAAATTGTGTACACAGGGTCCCAATTACATCCAACAAAAGTAAAAAAGAAGTAAAAGAAAAACAGTAAAAAGCTCTAAGATATGAACTAAGAAAAATGTTAATAAAATACACTAAACACTAGTAGCATAAAGACAATATGCACAACAGCAGCACGAACATGAGTCTGTGTGAGCAGATGAGTACAAATGAACACAGCAACAGTTTGGTGGAAACGCTCAAGTGCGCCCTGACTCTCTGGGTGATAAATGCTGGAATGACAATGTTTGATGTCAAGTTGTTTTAAAACTTGAGCAGATACTTTAGACATAAAATTAGAACCCTGGTCAGTTTGCACAACTCGAGGCAAACCAAACAACGAAAAAAAAACTTTAATGCTTTCACCACAACTGGCGTTGTTATTTTACGTACTGGAAAAACTTCAGGAAAGCGAGTGGATGTACACATCACTGTTATTAAAAACTTGTTACCTGCTTTGGTTCGAGGTAATGGACACACACAGTGAACCAACACGCGTTCAAATGCTTCAAAAACAGCTGGAATAAGACACAATGGAGCAGGAACGATTGTCTGATTAGGCTTTCCAGACACTTGACGAAAATGACAGGAATTACAATAGCGCACAACATCCCTCTTTAACCCTGGCCAAAAAAAAAGACAAGATGCGATCATAAGTTTTTCTTATTCCAAGGTGACCTGCTAGTGGATTATCATGGGCTAACCGTAGTATCTCTTCAGGATATGTAGTTGGAATAATGGTTTGTTTCACAACACTCCGCTCTTCAACTGGAGAGACATTTAATGGCGTCCATTTACGCATCAACAACCCGTCATTCAAAAAATAGCCAGTAAAAATAGACCCAGTTATCCTCAGATACAGCATCCCTAAACAAAGACTCTAAACTCATCAGATTTTTGGAGATCTATTAACTGTTGTTTTGACATTGACAAAGTATTCACTTCTGGCATGCCCTCCTTTGTACTCTCTTTAGACAGAGAGACATTCTCAGATGTTGTGTCATACAAAAAACTATCTGTTAAGTCAATCTCATTTTCATTTTCATCCTGTTGACGTTTAAGAGCAGCGCGTGTAACAACACATGACGTGAATACATCAGGAAATGTACGCGCAAGCTCATCTGGATTCGTGCACAGTACTGGGACAGATGTAACGTCAGGAGTAAGTAATACTCGACCTCCAGCTAAATCATTCCCCATGATCTAGAAACGCCCACTATTGGAAAAGTAGGGCGCACCCCAACCACAGCTTCACCAGACCACAGTTCGGAGTGGATCATGATTTTGTGCAAGGGAACACCAATGTCTTGCATACAAAAACCGTGAATCGGTACATCAGAACCTACAGCTGTGTCTACACTCAATGGTAAAATCCCCTCCAAAATAAAGGATTGAGAGGCAGCAGTATCTCGCAATATTTTCACAGGAATCCTCTCACTGGTACAAGACGGAAACAAACCCGTCCATAACAAAAGGTTTAAAGTCGGCGTACTCACAAGACATTTCTGACGACAATGACCGATTTACAGGATTTATAGTTTTAATCAAAGCAACAGGCTTGGAGTTCTTTTTCTTTAAAACCGGACAGTTAGCCAAGATGTGCCCTTCTTTTTACAGTAAAAGCATGCAACGTTGTCAGTTTTTAACTCCAGTCCATTAGAATTTGCTTCAATATCACCTGGCACACCCAATTTCACTGGTTCCACAGGTGAAAAAACATTTTTTTATTAAATTATTTCCTCTGTACGTTATTGTTCATGGGATTGTTTTGTATTGTATTTTTAAAAAAAAAATGAACAAATAAACTAAACTTAACTAAACTTTTCCAAATATCTGAAAGTTGTGTGTGTTCTCAAAAGTAACTTTGTGTGTCAACATATATTCATCAACAAGTACCGCAGCTTTAAAAAACACCCACTTCTTTATTTTCATTTAAATAAGTGGCAACTGTCATTTAAATGAGTGGCAACTTTCTCTGGCAAGCAGTTTTTAAAGTCTTCCATCAAAATTAGTTGTCTAAAGTTGTGCAAACTCCTTAACATTTTTACATACACACCATCAATCAAAATAATTTCCTTATCCCTTACAAATTCCATGTTTGATTGAAGCACATTCTTAATTTATGAATCTAAAAAAGCTAAGTCTGGTCCTCTGAACATTCAAAAAACAAAACAAAACAAAGCAACAAAAAAAAAAAAAATTGTAGAAACGTTTCGTCTTTCGTCCGAAAGACT
>JARVLU010001354.1:10252579-10271928 GCA_031762415.1 Simpsonichthys santanae
CTGTAGCAGGCCCAAGACTCTGGAATGAGTTACCTCTGCTCGTCAGACAGGCCCCCTCCCTCTCGGTTTTCAAATCCTGTTTAAAGACTCACTACTGTTCCGCTGCTTTCAACACCAGATGATCTGTGTTTGGTCGTTATATTTATTATATGTGACGATTTTATGTCTATTTTTTGTAACTCATTGTGTATGTTGCCTATGTGTTGCCTGTTGTTTGTTTGTTTGTTTGTGCAGCACTTTGATAAGTCTTGTTGCTGTTTTAAGTGCTCTATAAATAAAATGGTATGGTACTCTCTCACTCACACCAAGGGACAATTAAGAGTTAACCAAACATGCATGTAATATGATGCGTGTGTATGTTTTTGCTTTGTTCCAGAAGTGGCAGTGTGTGGAGGACCCAACAGGCAAGCTGAGGCTGTATAAGTGTAAGGGCATGGCTGGTCTTTTTGCCCCTCGTATGCAGGCCCTCATGGCCAGCAGTGCCTCCACTCTGTCTCTCTCGCCCAACGCTGACGGCTGTAACTGTGAAGATATGAGCGTCACAACACCTGACCTGAAGAGGAGGAGGGTGCTGAGCAAGAAGAGTAAGACTCTGTTCTGACTGGTGTCAGTAGCTGCTGGTAATGACTTCAATCTAAAACCAGCAGCCACTGACATGTTGAGATGAAAGCCATGTCTGCACTGCCACCTAGTGGTAAACTAGAGCAGGCACATAATCATTCAAATGATTTTGTCAAGAGAAAAAAAAATAAATGCAAAACTCTGTAGATGATTGATTTAATTCTGATCTAATTCTAAAACACGTCTCTTTTCTGTCGCACAGATTTGTTTGTGTCGTCCTACGCAGAACTTCAGTCCAGTAAGCCTGTGTCCAGGAGGCGCTGGGCCCGTTCTGTGTCATTCGAGCTGGATGGAGACCTGTACGCTGTCGACCTGGAGCAGGGCTACCGAGCCCTGGGGTCCAAGAACAGCAGCTGGACCGGTGACAGGAGGAGAGGAGGAGGAGCAGGAAACGAGGACGATGGAGAAGAATTCAGTGGGATGGAAGTCACAGCCAAGCCCACCACACTCGACAAGCTCACACCACCTGCTGCTTTGAAAGTCACTTACAGGTGTGTGTGTGTGTTGGGGTGACATGTTTTTCTCCATGCTATGTTACATCTTGTGTGTTGCAGGTGCTCCATCCTGATGAATGACACAGTGAAGTGTGACGGGGGCCTCTACAAGTCCCTTCAAGCATGGAAAGACCACAAGCTGCACATCGAGCACGAGGTACTGTTGAATGTTGCTTCATTCTCCAACGCGTGTCTCATTTTGTGTGCGATGAACACCGGGTGACTCTGTGAGTCTTCCTGCTGCGCCTAGATCGAAACCTTGCAGACCAAAATCAAAAACCTCCGTGAGGTCAAAGGTCACCTGAAAAAGGTGCGGCCAGAGGAGTGTCAGTGCAACGCTCCCAGCAGGTGAGGAATGATCAGAGCGACGTCACGGCCAAACCTGCCAGATGTGACCGCTGCCTTTTGTCTTTTCAGCTACCTCCTTAAAAATAAAGACGCACACCGGCTTCAAGCAGAGCAAATGCTCTCGCTCAGGTAAAGTCTGGCAACAATTTGAAAAAGACACATCTTCTTCAGCCACACTGACCGTTCTGCTCTCAGCAGAATGGCGTCCAAGCAGAAGACGCAGTGGCTGCAGAAGGAACAAAAACGCAGGAAAAAACTGCGCAAATTCCTCAAAAGGCTCCAGAACAATGACACCTGCAGCATGCCCGGCCTCACCTGCTTCACCCACGACAACCACCACTGGCAGACCGCCCCCTTCTGGACAAGTGAGGAAAGACAGCTGCTGCAGAAAGATGCTGTGTTTTGGACTGTGCCCTTTGATTTTATTTTATTTTATTTTTGTCTCCGCTGCAGTTTTCCACAGCAGATGTGATGAAAACATCATCACACCCTCGTTTTAAACTGTTTTCTAAACTCTCCACGCCCTTCCTCACCCCCCTCCCTCTCTTATCACAGTGGGTCCATTCTGTGCGTGCACCAGTGCCAATAACAACACATACTGGTGCCTCAGGACCATCAACGACACTCACAATTTCCTGTTCTGTGAATTTGCCACTGGCTTCCTGGAATACTTTGACCTCAACACTGACCCCTACCAGGTATTGTGTTTGGACAGACGAGCACAGAAAGACGAGCACAAACAATACTTGAACAGGAAGAAATATGAAATAATCTGAAAACACACTTCAGAGTGCATTCCTTTTGGAAAACAGATATTTTCCCAGAGTTCCCAAAGACCTTTCTGTCCCCTCTGTTCCTGCAGCTGATAAACGCCGTGAGCTCTCTTGATCGCAACTCTCTGAACTCACTGCATCAACAGCTCGTGGGCTTGCGGGGCTGCAAGGGCCATAAACAATGCAACCCTGAGAAGGGTGAGTAACATCTCTCTCAGGTAAACACGACTTACTGCTGTTTATGAGTCGTTTCAGACTACTGATCTCTTGACGTCCTTTCAGGGGGAAAAGAGAGAAACCACTCCAGTGACTACAGGTATGTCTTCCTCCAAACTGCTCAACACTTTTACAAACAATCCAGATGAAATTCAAGTTTCAATAGGAACTCAGGGAGGTCTCTGTCTCCCCAGTCAGCCTTTGGTCATGTTTATTGTTATGGTAGTCGAGGAAATGACATTTAAGTAACAATTCTGAAATCCAACCTCGTTAAAGCTATGGAGGACGGAATGTGACAAAATGAAATAAATAAACACATAATACATACATTGTTATTGTATAATTTATTCATTTCATATAAAAACAATGACAATTTTTCAGAAAGAAGAAAAAAAAACGTAAAATGAAAGGAAGCAGAAGAAAAAAACATTTCTTATTATATCTGGTCCTTATTAAACAATCAATTCAAACAATAATTTGCTTATTGTAATACAAAAAGTATATAGTCTCATCAAATTATCTGTTTAGAATTAGAATCAACTTAAATATCTCCAACAAAATACAGTAATTTTAATTGTTTTCTTAAATACAGTATTAATATTGACTTCGCTTTTTTTTACATTGTCATCCAGACCATTCCAAAGATCTGTTCCTCTTATTGTAGTAGATCTACCCTTTAAACTGGTTCTATATGTACTGTAATTAGTTTTAACAAAAACATCTATTCCCTTTACATTATAGCAACTTTTACTTTTCACAAAATAAGTTTGAATGTTTGATGGTAGTGAGTACATAACAATTAAATGTATCATTTAATTGTTAAATACATAATTAATTCATTAAATGTACAACTAAATTGTTAAATACACCATTAAATAATGAAATGTACCTTTTAAATTATTTCATGATTTATTTATTTATTTAATTTTGTCACCTTCCGCCCTCCAGTGACACCATGAAACTATTTTAACTGTCAGCCTCAGTGGGCGGGACTAACCCTAACCCTGACGCCTGATTGGCTGCTCCTCACAGCAAGCGAAGACAAATCGACCACAGATAATCGATTGGCCAGAAAATATATTCCAAAAAAAAAAAAAAAAAAACTTTAGGAAGCAGTAATTGTGTTTAAATGTATTTGGATGAAAGCTTTTTTTCATCAGACCAAAGCAATGGATTTCACGTGTTCAGCGTTAGTCCCGCCCACTGAGTTTGATGAGTGAGGCTGACAGTTAACATCATTTCATGGTGACACATGAGGATGGAATGTGACAAAATTAAATACAGTAATTGAATAAATCATGAAATAAATAATTTAAAGGTGCATTTAATAATTAAATGATACATTTCATTATAGTGTGTTTACAGTATTTATTTAATTTTGTCACCTCCCATCCTCCATATAAAGCTGCCATGCTGTTTGCCATTGAAGCCTTTTAGTGTAAAGAAGCCAAACACCAAAGAAGGCTGAATGCAAACCTGCTTCTTCTGTTCCATTTTGTAATGACGCCTAATTGTGTGTCTCTGCTGTGTGTGGGGGGGTTGTATGTGTGTGTGTGTGTGTGTGTGTGCATGCATAAATGTATGTACATCTGTATGTGTGTGTCTATACCTGTGTGTTTGTCTCCATGCACGTGCATTTGCCCTGCACGTGTACACGTGCTGTGCATGCCTCAGGCCAGCTCATCGTCGAAAGAGGCCAAAAGTGAAGAAGCCCTCCTCCAAATCGCTGTGAGTTTGTCACAACTCATCTGTTCCTTTCTAGTCACCCCAGATCTACTTTTGCCTTCACCTACATTTTGTTGGGCTTGAGCAGTGGAGCCAGTAGTTCGCTCCTCTGTTGCTTTTAGCGCTGTACTTCATCAGCAGTAACTCTCATAAGCTGCGTTGCCAGTCTGCACCTCATGCGTTCAAACTGTCAGGTCAGAAACGTTGTGCTTTCAGTGCCGTTGTCTTCTCCTTGTAGTGCTGGTAGGAACAGCTGGAGCCATGGTCCACAGTGAATACTTCAAGTGGCACATTGAACTTAACATCTTGCTGTTTCTCATGCGCAGGGGGCAGATTTGGAAAGGGTGGGTTGGTTAACCAACCACATCCCACCACCCACCAAACTGGCATCTTCCAGCAGAAGAATGATGAACCATTCATTCCAGCAACAGGACCTTGACTTCACTTCACTGGACCGGAACCTGAGATTTGTTCAACCTGGGTTTAAGCTTCGGAAGAGCAGCTCTTTGTAGCTTTTGCCCAAGTGGAGGAGACACTGAGTTTACAAGATGAAATACATCTCATAACACTTTGTGTTTGTTACTGCAGAAGGCTGCTGTACATGAGCGTGAGCTTTGGTTTCCACAAGCCCTCCAGTCTGACACTGATGTTTGTAGATAGCTGGCAGGATGTTGCTTTGATCGGCTTTAGTTCATGGTCAACAGGACCGTGTGAAGACCTGCAGGTCCACTTCGCTGCTCACAACCATGTCAGGGACCTCATGTCTCCATGCCACATGCAACATCTCCTCCTCCACCAACGTGTTTGCACATGGAACCGATGTGGACTTTGTCATAAATCACTGTACAAGACTTTTCGTCGCAGTCTTTTGTATCATAGTTGATCTTAACACCGATGAATGTCTCTTGTGAAAAGTCCTCTCTGCCTCGCAGCTGTGAGATGTGACCAGAGCGTGTCCACACCAACAACCCCCGTCTCACAGACAGTCGTCCCCAATCAACACCAAGCATCATCAGTGGAAACATCTCAGTATTGTCAGTATCACAGTTTCCAAATAGCTTATAGCTTCTGGTGCTACAGGATACAGCACAAAGTAAAACCTTGCTGTACAGTACAGTACGTATTTGAATGTATGTTGTGCAATTAATGTAAATGTTTACAATATTTTTTATAATACTGAAGAGGCAGACCTCGTTGTATGATATGAGCTGACAAAATGAACGTATGGGGTGATAAGTGGCTTGGAAAAAGAAATCATTACCCACAGTTTATATGTTTGTTGTTTACTTATTTACAAGAGAAAAGCACTTAAAGGGTTCACTGTGACAAGCTGTATTCCTGGATTGTTAGTCTTTGTGTGTCAGAGAGAATAAAACACACAGCGTAGTTCTTGATGTGAAGCTTAGCTTTTGTTTCGTTTACTTTGCAAATATTTCCATAGGCCTAGAGGCGTAATAGTATTTGTGAACAAAGTGTTTTTGTTTTTTGGAGAAAATAAAATGGCATGAATTTGTGTCTGGTCACATGGAGGTGTAGTGTGTTTTCCTTCCAGCAGGTGTCTCTGTTCATCACAGGGTGAAGTCCCACATGAACACACTGCTGCTGTTGTTAAAGAGGAAAAGTAAAGTTCAGTCACTGTCAACAGAAGAAGCCATCCAGATGACCTGACTGAACATTGTTGGATTCATACCTGTTCACTGCCTTGTGTCGAGCAAAACCAGCAGCAATGAGAGCGCTGCTGGTTTAAAATTCAAATGAACCTCAATCCCAGATATGTAAAGTACGTTACGACCTACAGGATCTTTCATTTCAGCCAGGACTGGACTTACACTCAAACTGGTTGTAGCTGGACACCTTGATAACTCCTTTAGATGGACTTAATTAAATAACTTTAATCTATTTAATGTTATTGACAAGTCAGTCATTGCTCAGTGACAGAGGTCTACACTAATATTCAAAAAGCCTTTTCTGTTCCCACTCAATTAACAAAATCTGTCCAGAGCCACCATACTCAAATCTTGAAATAAAGATAACTCATTATCATGTAAATATGACTTGTAGAATATAAAAAAATAGTTTTTCACAGTAAGAAATTAAACCTCTAATCAATTTTTATTTATTTTTTTTATTTTTACACATAGGACAAATACGAGCAAACTTTTCTAATGAGTAGATACAAACATGTTTAAACCCCACTATGATCAAATTTGAACACTTAAGTAGGAGTATTGTCTGTGTCTTAGTTTGTAGAAACTTAATATGAATATTAAGTCCACTTCAAATTAAATGAATTGTACTTGCATTGAACATTTTGTTGTTGTTTTTATTTTTATTTTTAATATAACCTACTAAATTTCTTGTAATGAGGAGAAACCTTCATTTACTTCAACTTTTTTTTAATCAAAGGCAAGCCTTTCATTAATGTAATGACTTGACATATTTTTACAGATATTTTTACTTTGGTGACTCATGGTACCTATAGGGATCTGTTATATGTATTCATAATACAGATCTCTATATGAGTCATGGAAAACAGCACTTTGTTTCCCTCCTCAACATCTTGCATCAGATGTGTTAAAGTGTTACGTTTTCCTGTGGATTTCAGAGAACGCTTGCCCTCTGAAGGAAGAATAAAGAAGTGGAAGATGGCTTGTAAAACACACGGCTGCAAACAGATGCTCCTTTGATTACATTTTGAATTCAGGCACAGATATTTTATGTTCATATTAGCACATTGTGGAAATGATTAAAACTAGCCCTTTTCTGTTGTGGTCATGAATATAAATGTGATTTTCAGTCAACAGGACCATCGAGCCTCATTCAGCCCCAGAGCCACAGGCTGCAGCTCCCAGAACCAGTAAGACGACCGCTCATGTCTGTTCTGGTTTTAACTTTGGTCCACTCTGCTCCACGAAGCGCTGTTTCCAACACTCTGATGAAAAGGCCTCGGAGTTTAAATTTCTGACTTTGAATATCAATTATTACTTTCTTATTGAGAGACACAATTTTAGAGCCACAATTTTCAATGTTTCTGACCTGATGTTTTATGTTTCTGTTTCTTTAACACATATGATTCCTTATGGGCGGCTGTGGCTGAGTGGTTAGAGCAGCGCTCCTCCAATGCAAGTGTTGAGGGTTCGATTCCACCAGCAGTCACATGCCAAATTGTCTTTGGGCAAGACACTAAACCCCTCATTGCCTCCGATGTGTGTCCCATCGGTGTATGGATGTGATAAATAACTGATAATTCTTTGTATAGATCTAGTAGAGTGCTGTATGAATGAGTAAATGAGGACACAGATTGTGTTGTAAAGAGCTGTGAGTGTCTTGATGAGACAGAAATGTGATGTATGAGTACAGTGCTTTTGGGTTTATGTAACTCAAACACAGAGTTCTTGTAAAATTTCTGTGATAAAGCAACAAATATTGTTCACGTTTACAACTACCATAAATTAGGTGATCAGTTATGATCAATTATGGAAATTCTCCAGTTAAGGTTGTGAATTTCTCACAGCTCGTTTGCATGTGATCTTGGCTCCAACTTTTGTTTTACAGCTCTCATCTGCCCAGTTTCCTCCAAATGACTTTGGCTCCGTCGACGTTCATCCTTACAGCTTTTAGTCCCCATTTCTTTTCAGAAGAAGAGAAAACTTTCCCTTTTTTATTTCAACCTGGTGTCATTAGGCACATTCACAAAACACAAAGTCAGGATTTAGACACGTCCTCTCCTCTGCAATTTCTGGGTGGACAGAGGTGGCGTGGGGGACTGAAGTCAACCCACCCTTGTTGTACCTTTGTCCACAAAGTGATAGCAGATTCAAAACATTTGACGTGTAAGAAGGTAAGCTGGCATTTCTGTATCTGTGTGACCGCCCGCTCACATGATTAAACAACCACAAGACTTTTATCACATGGGAGGATCAATGAAACACACAGCAATGTTACATTGAGTTTAAATCAATTATTTTACCACAAATACATCTCTAAACTTAATTAATTTATCATGTTCATTAAACAATGCGAGGGAGATGTTTATCACACTTTGAATGTGTGCGCTTCACGTCAGCTCTCCACGCTCCACGCCTCCTTTAGTTTCCTCATGCTTGCATCATTTCTTTAAAGTTGGCCAACTCCACCTGTGATTTATGAGAGGCAGAGACACAGAGAATAGTCGGACTGGTCTTTGCAGCCAATTTGCAAAAGTGTTCTGTGAAAGTGCCTTTTGAATCCATTCTTCTCTCTCTGACTCTGTTTACGTCCAGGGATTGTTTTACCAACTTGATATCTGCCATGCACCAAGACTGAAGTGTACATGTAAACAACAACTTATACTGTTGGCAACGAAACGTGACTGCTGAGTTCTTTCATTTATTAGAAGTTCTGCAGTATTTTGTTTTTCAACTCAGTTCAGTTCAAAATAATTGATTAATCCCAAAGTGGAAATTAAATGTTGTTGTAACTCATCGTCATCTTGGTTTCATTAAAGAGTTGTTCTAGATGCTGACGGCTGTGGGCAGGATGGATCTCTTGTAGCGATCTGTCTTACAGCTGATCTGAAGAAACTGGCTGCAGATGCCGATCCATCTACTTGGACTTGGCAATTTTTTCTGTCTTCTTGTGGAGCAGGACCACCTGAATGCTGGGCAGAACTCCTCCCTGAGCGAAGGTCACTCCTCACAGCTTGTCGAGCTCCTCGTCATTGCAGAAATCCAGCTGCAAGTGCTGGGGTTGATCCTGGTCTTTTTGTTCTCATGAGCCACATTTCCCGCCAGTTCCAGGATCTCGGCGGTCCGGCGCTCGAGCACCACCACCAGGTAGACGGGAATGCATTCACGGCGCCTCCTTTTCAACTCATTTGGGATTTGGGACTGTGGTTGAGGTATTGTTTGAGCTTTTAAGATGTTAAGATGCAGCTCCCTATTGTAAAAATAAATAAATTAATTAATTAAAAAAGCCTTGTTGATATGGTTACACTTCATACCAAATGTGCAAAAGTAAAAAGTTTTCCGTAAAAATCCTTCCAGCTGCACAGCATCCAATACCAGAGGAAATAGTTATCAAAAAAGCCATTTACATCTAGAAAAAAGAGGAATTAATGTTTTCTAAAGCAATATTCCAGAATTAAAGTAACAGAGCTACTCCAACATGCAGTCACCTTGAGCAGCGCAATTAACATTTTTGGTAGTGAAAGTACTTTTTACATGCTTCAAACATCTGCTGAGTTCCTGGCAAAAAACAATGCAGACATCCATCCATCCATTATCTTTTACCCGTCTCTTCCATTTTGGGTCACAGCGGTCGCCGTTGCCCATGTCCAGCAATCGCTGTGCAAGGGGTGGGGGACACCCTGGACAGGTTGCAAGTCCATCACAGGGCCACATGGAGACAAATGAGACAAACAACCATTCACTCTTTCTATCAGGGACAATTTACAGTTACCAATCAGTCTAAAATACATGTTTTTGGCTTGTGAGAGGAAACTGGAGTACCCAGAGAAAACCCACACATGCACAGCGAGAACATGCAAACTCCACCCACAGGCCCCGGGACCGGGATTGAAACGGGTGACCTACTCGCTGAGAGGCAGCTTGTCTAGCAGTTGCACCGCCGTGCTGCCCCAATGCAGACATGCTCCTTTTTTTTGTTTTCTACAACCTAGCCGTTTTTGTTGCATTTTTTAAAATACCATTTTCTTTCAGTTGTTCTTCTCAGTTTGTATGCTTTTCTTTTTATGATTGTCCACTGTTGCCATCACTCGTTGTTAATATCAGGTCTCTCTTGTAAATGAGCACCCGAGGCTCAGTGGGATTAAACTGTCTGAAAGTTGAATGAAAAAAAAAAAAAATTCAGTGAAAAAAAAAAAATTTAAAAAAAAATTCATTTTTTTTTATTTATTTTTTTATTTTTTATATTTATTTATTTATTTTTTCATTTTTTACAGCTATTTAGGCTTGAACATTTTTATTTGGAGCATCCTTTTTTTTTTTTTTTTTTTTTTTTTGGCTGTAACGGACTTCCATACATGAACTAAGGCCTTTTGTTGTGGAGGTATGGCATAAAGAGGGGGAGGAGCTGTATGGAGAGTTGGAGGGGGGTCGGTTGCAGACCGGGTGACCGCCATCCCGACCCCTGACTCACGTGGAGAGGCGGGGACTCGGTACGGGACTCACCCGCCCCGGAGCCGCGGCGGCTCAGTCAGAAAGTGTCGCGGCCGCAGGTTGGAGCGCAGCTTCGTCTTCTTCTACGTGTCATTTACGATGTGAAGAAGATGGTCGGCTCAAGGTAAGCTCTTCATCCAGGAGCCACCAGTTAGAAGTTCAGCTCGGCCACATCCATCCCGCTGCCGAGCTGAACCGCGCCATTCACCGAAAACTTAAATTACTGTTTGAATTTGTAGGGCTCTTATTAACGCTTAAATAGTTGTAAAAGTAATAACAACTCGATGTTTATTAAAGTAAAACAGTTGAAAGCTGTGATAAAGTTGATATTTACAGCATGTTGCTGATAAACGGCGCTAGCTCGTAGCTTAGCAACAGTATAAATAGCTAACTTTAAAATAGCATAAGTTTAGCCTCGACACCCGCAGCTGCAGCTCGGCTGGACATTTTTTTTTTTTGTTCTGTAGGACACCAGCAGGTCCACAGTTAATGTTTAACTTTGATGTACAGTAATTTGTTGGACTAACTTTTCTTCTTTGCTGTGGTTTAGTAGGACAGTAACCAAAGGCAAAAGTTTTTTGTACTGTACAGTACAGTATTTAGTTTCAACCACTGGTTTGTTCTGCCTCCACACACATGGGCTTTAAAATATTTCTTCTGCTGTTTCTGCCTATATTAACTATTAAAAACTGCTCTCTTGTCTCCTGTTTTTGTCAAGACAGAGATATAATTTCACATCGTGACACTTTAAAGTTTATTTGATCACTTAAAACTTTTTTTTTTTTTTTTTTTGCATGAAAGTCAGTATTGTACTGTATTGGGATTTATTCTCTAAATTGTACAATTTACATTAACAAAATGTTAAAGTTATAACAAGTTAGGTTTTGTGATGCTGTGAAATGTCACATCTGAAATGTGTTTTAAAATAACTCTGCTACTACCAAATCAAATTTGATTTAAATAACTGTAGTTGGTGAGTTATTTAATTTTATTATCAGCTAATGTCGATTAGCTGTGGCAGCCATCTTGATTTCAATTGACTCCAAAATAGGCCAAATCAATTAATCGCATGATGATTGATAATTATCAACCTCATTTTCATTTATCTGCTTTATCTTTTTTTTTGTGTGTCTTTCTCTTTCTACTTACCCTTCCCTTTCTCTTTTCTGTAAATCTGTTTTAACCGTCAACAATCGCGTTTTTGGATCGTTAACAGCAGCTAAGTTGAGAAAAGGGATGTGCGGTATGGCCTAAAATTCATATATCACAATATGTTTTTGGTATAAAACTTGCCATAGGAATTTAAAAAAAAGCATAGGGTTTTGCCATCATTTTCTTTTGAAAACTACTATACCACAAAATAATTGAAACTAAGAAAATTCCACTACTAGGTCTAGAGTTTTAAAATAAATTTAAAAAATCAAGTACAGTATTAGTCTTCTTTCTTGTAGTGCAAAACAGTGCAAAATATATCAAATGTAGTTTTAGCCAAATGTTTTAAACAAAATAATATGATGTTAACTCTTAACAGTTTCCATTATTTTCACTAAAATGAACAGCAACAGAGCAGCATTTTACACTGAAACACTTCACCTCCAACCCACTAGTGGGCGTCTCCTTCCACTTTAAGGAGATCTGACACAAAATGGCGACCAGTTTCCTCTGTGGCTTTGACCAGATGGTCTTGCAGTAAAATCACACAACACAGCGTTCTTTTACTGATCAGAGAGCAGGTTTCTCTAAAGCTGACCAATTCTTACTTTAACTTTCGACAGGAAAAAAAAACTTTCGACGCAACACAGTGTTTTGCTCCTGTGTCCGAATACAGCAACACTACAGCAAGCCGGATGTGGTTAGCTTGTAGCTTCACTACTTAGCTCTCAAAGAAAAGACTAACGCCACTTACGCACAGTTTTCAACACAAAAAAGTAACAATTAAATCTGACAACTGATTTTACACTTTAACACCACTAGTGCACATTTTTAAACTATAAAAAGTAACGATTAAATCTGACAACACTGATTTTACATCAGACACAGCATTACTTCGGTTAGCCGGTAGAATACAGCTCTCTATTGTAGGCTAAATGTCTATCGTTTCTACCGTTTACTGTTTATATCTCACATTCCTAGCTGAGAAGCTAAGTTACGAGCTAAGCTAACAGGCCGACCTCTGAGAAAACCTCTGTTTCTTCAAAGCTCCAATGTGCCTCCCTCCCATTTTTCTTAGAGACACGCTGCTCGCTCCCTCAGTATCCATCCTTCAGTTCAAACAGTATTATACTGTCATCCAGAGGTCAGAAAAGGTACTACATGGAAAACAAAATAAGATAAGATAGAAAACATTTCTTCTTAAATTTGACAATACTGTAATTACCAATTATTGTCAAATTTCAAACAATATTATCATTTATCGCAATCATTTCTGAGACAATTAATTGCCCAGCAAAATTTGTTAACCTCACAGGCCTAATCCAAACGGTAACTGGTTGTAATGTACTTTGAATAATAATTTCCTGTTCAGTAGTTTGTGAGATTTTTTATTTTTATTTATTTTTTGCTAATAGGCAGACACAAAGACATGGAAAAACATTTTCTGTTTGTAAAATAAAAACCTAAACAAGAACATCATTGTCTGCCTTGGCCTTTTGGTGGTGGCCAATAATATTTATAAAGAGCAAGAGTGGGACCTGTTTCTCTTGCTAGTGTAGTTAAACCTCACAGCTCGGGGGCGAGAGCTGAAGTTATGAAGCTCTTTGAGCTCATTTTACATGTATAGCTTGTGGCGAGTATCCATACCAGCTGACTGCAGCAACTCATGTCATGGTTGCTCCATTTTACATACTTTGACCAACCTCCTCTTGTGTTAGGTATTGTATACATAGCCTAAAGTTGTTAGTCCAGCATGGCACGCCAACCTAACTTCCTGGGTGCATTAGTTTTGCTCGATCATCCTGTCCCTGCTCTGTATCTGAGAGAAGTGAGTTTCTCTTCTGTCAATTTCTACCCGTCTGCCTTTATCTGTCCAACGCTACGTCACAAACGAGGAATGCAGGATGCAACAAACAGCGATCCATTTGGCGGTACCGCCTCACAAAACATCTCTTGTTAATATGAATAGTTGGGGTCACAATAGGATGTTGTCTCAGTGTTTACACTAATCCCTCGCAGCAGTTGTCTGACATAGGAAGAGAACAACTCACGCTGTGCACTGAACAGAATGACATCAAGCTGGATGTTTTTACAAGGACTAAAGCAGATGTCTGTCCTGTTAAGGTTTTAGACAACTCTGTTTTCCTACTGAGAGATTTTACTCCTACAGGAAATTTATGAAAGAAGCTTGTAAATGGTTTTAACATATGCCTAAATATCCTTATTTTTTTTCCAAATGATTCAGCAGTCATGTCCATCTCTCTTGTCCTGTAACACATCTTCAGGGATCAGCGCTCCTGAACTCAACACACCTCTGTCTTTGACTCAGGCTCTCTGTGGCCCACCGCCATGACTCGATAATGAGGCTAAGGTGATTTGGTCAAACACATTTGTCCGCAACCGTAGCCAGTTGACGTGTCTCACCTTCATCCTCACGAGCGCAGTGGATTGAACCTTATGCTGCACATGCTGGTCATCACTCAGTAGCATTAAAGGGGATAATAACTTGTACGTTTGCGTAAGTCATGTAAATAGATGAATCATCTGGTTTAAAAGAGGCTAACAACTTTTACGTAATATTGGGTACAGTAGCTGTCACAAAATGTGAATTCAACTAAAAGCCTAGTCACATGCGTGTGGAGGGGGTCCAAACCTATCACAGCCTAAATCTGTTGTTATTCGGAAAATATTAATCTCTCCCTTCACGTTGATCCCCTGCGATGGCCTCTTAAATCCTCCCCTCAGTCACACACAGGCCGAGCGTTAACGTCTTCACCAGACGGTCCTGCATTTCTAATCCTGGCAGGTTTGCATCCTCACTTCCTCTAGAAGACAGTCCGGATGTTCCTTTCCTGTGTGGCTCCTTGTCCGCCCACTGACCCCCAAACTAACCCTGGGATTAGACGTTGCCCTTGTTTGTCATGTCAGTGGGGGGCATCAATCGGGGGATGGCGTTGTCCCTCTTTAAATCATCTTACAAACTGCTACTGTCAAAGTTAAGCAGGTCAGACTAATGCCTGCACTCAGAAAGCAGAAGATGATTGTTTGATTTTAATTCGTAAAAGTTGCTGAAAGTGTGCACTTGCGTTTTATCTCCTGAAGAATTAAGTAAAAAATATGTGCAGTTAGTTAAGCTGTTGGATTATTATCATACCAGCAAACTAGTCTCTTTTTGGCAAAATTCGCCAATTTCAAACTAAAATACAGTATGTCATTTATGTGAATCGTATAAAGGTCTGAAGTGTTTTGTTGTGGGGCGGGGGGTGTCAGAGGCACGGTGGATGGCATCATTTCTCTTTAAGAAACGGTGTACCTCCTCGGTCACTTGGCTTAGGAGGTGCTCATCTCTTTGGGGTTTTTGTCGACGGGGCGGAGGGAGGGAGGAGGGGGATACACCAACGTGTTGCACATTTGCTTACTGCTATGTCAGTGATGTCAGTTGTTGACCGGCGGGGTGGGGTTAGGATGTGTGAGAGAAACGGAGCGTGTAGCATCTTAGCTAGCGCGTTTGTCGAGATTTTGCCTTAAGATTTGAAAAGTCCACCTGATGGTGTTCTAGAGAACACCTTGAAGGAGAAAGATGGCGTTTGGGAGAAAGAACACAAGTTTTCTGTAAAGTAAAATAGTTAAAATCAGTGATGGGGAAGGAACGGGGGAGAGGAAAACAACGGGAGGAGGAGATGGATGCTATTGTAAGTGGACTGTGAAAGAAAGGGGAATAAAAGTTAAGTGCAGAAATTGTGGTGGCACCAAGTTAGGAAGGAACCTGTAAATGATTTAGTTTTAATAATTACATGCAGGTTGACAAAACCGACTAAAATTACAGATAGTCCTCGACTTAAGGCGCCCTCGACTTACAGCAACTCGGACTTAAGAACGGGTGTGCGGCGCAGCGTTGGCATACATTTTACATGTATTTCCTCGATTTACGGTAAAAAAAACGGGTGCGGCGCCACGTGTAATGAGTTCCGACTTTCAGCAAAATCGAGTTACGAACGGTACGGAACCCGTTCGTAAGTCAAGGACTACCAATTAATTTATTTGGCCCATGAGTCCTTTCATCTAGTTCTGGCCTACCATTGAAAATGTTTAGACATTAGTGTAAAGAAACTAAGTTAAACTTAACAGTTTATCTAAGAAAATAATGTTTAGGTTGGTTTTTAATTTTGCTGCACAAATGTAAAATGGAATAATACCAGTACACAGATTTGTCTTAATACAAAAGAGTTTGTCAGAAAATTTGAACAGAAGAACAATTCAAACAACACCAATAATAGCAAAACTCCAAGTAAGTGATTAGAAGTTAAAACTATAACATTAGCTACAACATAAAGGTAAAAAAAAAAGCTTAAAATCACAAGTTTGAGCGCATTTCTCCACATAACATAAAGATGAACCATGTCTTCTGCTCTAACTCTTTCAATAATTGTTCGTTTTCATTGGATGCTCACAAGAGAAAGTTTTTTTTTCTCTCCCCCTAAAACAAAAAAAAAAAAAAAAAAAAAAAAAAAAAAACTGAAACTTTTATTTAGCTCCTTTAAAATCGCCATTATTCTGTTTTGGCTGTTAAATTAGCGCCAAGTCCTCCTGATGATTTTCTCCCGTCGTTGCCAAACGGCAGCGGGGGTGATCCCTGCTGACCCGTCCGGATCAGAACCCTCTTGTCAGGATGTGAGGGAGTGGATTCCATCTGACACTGGTATCCCATCCTGTGACCCAAACCATAATTCTGTGGTGACTGCAGAGGCCTCCACTTTAGGCATCTTCAAAAACAGGCCTTTTACTATGGCGGGGGCAGGGGGGATGGATGGGATTGGGGGTAGGGGCATAAAGCCTGCGAATTCCGGAGGGTGGGCTCTCTTCAGCCTTTAGTGGGTGGGGAAAGAAGAAGAAGAAGAAGAAGAAGAAGAAAAGGTGGGGGCTTGTTTTTGTTTCATTCCTCTCCGTGTGTTTTTCCTCTTTCCTCCCAAACGGGAATAACCCCTTGAGAAACGTCCCACCAGGGTTAGGTGTGAGATAAGACGAGGGAGTTTGTTGATGAGCACACTTTTTTTTTTCATGCTTGTTGTTGTTGAAGCTGCTGGACGGCCTTGAGAAACAGCAGCTAGTTTTCACTGAGGGGTTTTGAGGACACTGGGAGCTTAAAGTTGTCCAAAAACCACTCCCGAGTCTGGTTGATAGCCCCAAAGGGTTTGAAAGGATTTTAAAAATATATCTAATGACTGTATCTTTGCAGGAACGTGCAGACAGCCTCACAAGATGAGGCGAAGTGCTGAGACTTTGTCAAGTGGAGATCCCAAACGAGGGGTTTTTGGGGTTTGTTTTTCCCCTCGCATTCCAAAGTTGTGAGTTCAGCTCTCCTCCGGTGCCCACCAGGATGCTGGGAGGCTGCAGGAGCATGAGCTCGAACATGCTTTGATTATGAATCAGATTCGAGGTTTGCTCTCTTTGTGTTTTTTTTTCCGCGTCTGAGTTTTAAGGGTTGGGGAAAGTTAAACTGGACTCCTCCAACACAGGGAACGTTCTTAAAACTTCTAAAACAGCAGCTGATCTAGTTTCCTCTTTGATTCCAAGTGTATTTTATCAATACTCTAATTTGGTATTTGCCTATTAGGTATATTCTGGTTTAACTTTTATTCTTCAATGCCATGGACCGAAGCTGCGCTGGCTTTGCCCCTTTTAAAATACATTAAACATTATTGTAATTCTCATCACATGTGGCACATATGGTGGAATGAAATGGTGTACAGGGTCCCAGTTTCATCCAACAAAAGTATAAAATGTAAATGGATAAAGAACAGTAAACAGTAATAAGATTTAATACAGTATATGAACTAAGAAACATGCTAATAAGAAAACATTAAATAAACACAAAAACAATACGCCGATGAAGATTGATAGGCATTAATTAATTAATTTTTTCTTTGTATTTGACATTACAGTCCCAACTTCACATAGATGTAGTGTTTTCTTTAGATCAGTGGTTCTCAAACTGTGGTCCCCGGACCCATGGGGGTCCGCCAGCAGATGCTTGGGGGTCCACAAAAAAAAAAAAAAAAAATAATTATATATATTTCTTATGAGCTTGAAGATGTTTAACAACTCGTTAAAATACAGCAAAATGCAGGAAATCACATCGACTTTTTTCAAAAATTTCTGGGGGAGGACCATCCGCCGGACCCATTTGTGTTGGGTTTACAAATGAAGTCCTGTTACTTGGAATGACTTGTGATTCTGTTCAGTTTTGTGTAAAGAGTTTTCTGTAACAATTTGAAGAAGTGGTGATACATTTATAATGTCATTACGTGAATAGGTAACGTTTTAAAGTGGTTTTTGATACTGTTAGTTTTCTCAAAACTGTCACTTTTTGACGTCGAAATTAAAAATTGTGTTCATTAAGTGTGTCTTGAATGAAAAATACCCCATGTTTAACAGTATGAAAATTGTTTAAACTCTATTAAAGAAAAGCTCTTAAGTATTTATGTTACACAAATATTTCCATTGCATTTAAGACACAAATTGAAGGAAATTATTTAATAAACATGAAAGTTATTTAGGTGTTCCCTGAAACTTTCCCTCCCTGAACCCAAACAGTCTTGAGAACCCCTGCTCTAGATAACTTTGCACAGATGTATTGTTAAGAGTTAAATTAAACAGATGGGAGTTTGGATCAAATGTTAAAAATAAGTTTATACGCGTGCATAAAGAGGTTTTTCGACAAACACGGGTGTCAATTGGACCTGGTTCTGGATTTAACTGTTGGTTCTTTTTTTTTTTTTTTGGACTACTCTTCTGAACATCATGAGCTCTAATTTACTCTTCTAACTCCAAAAAACATCAGTCTAAAAAAAAAAAAAAAAAAAACTTTTAATAGTTTTTCTCATGTTTAATTCCTTTCATATCTGCCATGCTGTATTCTATTTGTATGTGATGTTTGTCTTATTAGTGAGACTTTTAAATGATTATCCCTGATTTGTATCTATTTATGCTGCCAACTTGGACTCCATGGATTAGGCGGTTAATCTCAATAGGTAAAATAGTGGCTAATATAATTAAACAGCAACAGATAGATTCTGCTAATGCACGAGGTATTATGAGGGATCAATTAACAAAAATAAATAAATAAATAAATAAAAAAAAAAACCTAATCCGTGAGTCAGCATTGTTCTTTGTTTCCAGAAGCTTCATCATTAATTCCATGTTTTCGCTCTTGTTTATCCCGTTGCCATGGTAACCCGTTTATCCCACGGGGTTCATTAAAACGTAATTTAATCCCGTCTAAACATCTAATCTAATCTCAGAAGATAACAGGTTTATGTCGCCACACAAACTCCTCTTTTAAAAAAAAATATGATGAAGAACAAAACGCTGCATTTTAATAAAACGTATTTTAACGTATGAAATTAGCAGCTACAAAAAAAAAAGCATGTAGGCTAATTGACATCAGTCACGTGACCCCACTACGGGCTCGGGCACAGCCAGCACGAGAGCGAATGAGCGCGAAGGAGGGGAGGAGAGAGAGGAGGAGGAAGAGTCGAAGAGTCACAGAGGCGGGTGTGCGAGCGAAGAGAGGGATAGAAGGGGGAGAGAGAAAGACATGACTGGACTCCCGGCAGGCTCGGAGCACGCCGTACCATGCGAGCGAACGCGCACACCGCTGGGCTCGAGGATGTCGGATTAATGGTGACGACCGCAGCCCGTTTTCGCACCGGAAGCTTCTCTATCGCAACTTGGGCGCAGAGGGTCCGCGGGGAAACATGGCCGAAGGTTATTCTTCTTTTTTTGTGTGTGTATTCATTAAAAAAAAAAAAAAATTGCTCTTGTGTTTGCCGTGTGCTCACGCGAGGCGAGGTTGATGGGGA
>JARVLU010001354.1:10349029-10360094 GCA_031762415.1 Simpsonichthys santanae
AACATTGAATGAAAAGAGTGCAGAAAGAAGAAAAAAAATTCTTATATCACCCCCTTATAATAAACATTGAACCAGTCTGGCCCTTGGCTTGTAGCAAATTTGTTTTTTTGTTTTTTTTTTGGCCCTCGGTGTATTTGACTTTGACGCCCCTGCACTAGACTGTACTTTTTGTGAGTCTCATATTAAAAACCAGACGCTGACAGAAAAGCACTGCAAAAACAAAATCAATAATGTTTTTTGAAGTTATGAAATCAACCATGAGCATAAAATTTCATGTAGGCTGGTATTGTTTTTCGATTTGTTGAACAAAGGTCTTGACATTTTTAGTTCACTTTAAAATCTCTAGTTAAAAGTTACTCTTTACTAGTTAAAGTTAAGCTAGTTAAAGTTCCATGGGCCGTGATAGTGATAATGCCACAAGACTGCTGATCTGTAATGACTGATATTTTTTAAACTCTAAAATAATAGAAACTATTTAAAACTGTAAACACAAAAGGACTGGATGTTTTCTCATCACTTCTTGTGATTGTGTCATCAAACTGCCCTGAATGTCCAAATGTTCCTCCTCCGTCTTGTCGAAACTCCCAAATTCACGGTTGAAACCCGTGCCATCATGTAAAAAGTTGTTTTTCTCTGCTAAAAGAAACTGAGAACTTGCTTACTTATTTTTTTTTATTAAAAGGTTTGTGTGAAAAATGCTATGCTGAAGCGCTCAAACCACACCAAGCATCCACCATTTTGCAAACTGGGAAAAAGGAGAGTAAGCCCATGTCAGGAAAGGGGCCTCCCTCCCATTTTTCTTAGAGACATGCTGCTTTCTCACTCACCATCCATCCTTTGGTTCAAACAGTGTTATACTGCCATTTTGGTGGTTAAAAAAGGTACTACACACAACAATTTACCAACATTTCTTCTTAAATTTGACAATAATTACTAATTGTCAAATTTCAAACAATATTATCGTTTATCGCAATAATTTCTGAGACAATCAATTGCCCAGCAAAATTTGTTATTGTGACATGCCTGATCCTTACATCCTCAGGCTGCTATTGATACACCCTATTGTTTTACATAATTATCAGGCTCCTCTCATGTGGAACCAACTGCCAATTTCTGTCTGTGAGGCTGACACATTGTCCAGTTTTAAGACTGGACTTAAGTCTTTCCTTTTTGATGAATCCTATAATTAGGGTCAGCTTGTTATTCTGTTTTAAGCTTAGACTGATGGAGGACAAACTGACCTCATTTCCTTAAATTAATTTTAAAAATTGAATAGTTTTCATTTGGTACTATTTCTATCTTACATGTGATTCTTGACCTGCCATTGTGTATCTGTTCCTCTCAAATCCAGCTGGTTGCAGCAGACCACTTGTACTGAGGCTGGTTCTGCTAAAGTTTCTTCCTCATGAGGGACTTTTTTCTTTCCACTGTCGCCTTCATGCTTGTTCAAGATGACAGTTCTGTGATGGAGTTAAACTCAAAGTAGTCTGCTCCTCAGATCAATAATGTTAACTTATTATTTTTATATATGAATGTTTCTGTTCAGTGCCCTGAGATGACTTCTGTTGTGACTTGGTGCTCTAGAAATAAACTGAATTTTACATTGAGTTTTTAGTTTGTAATCTTAGATCTTTTAGAGCACCGTGTGGCATTTGTTTCGCGTATATATTAGTGAATATCAGTTCCTTGTATACTCTTTCATTTTATACTTTATATTTTTGCTATTGTTGGGTGTAACTGGGAACCTGTGTACATAATTTATTTCCACCTCATGTACCACATGTGATGAGAATGACAACAAACTTAAACTTAGTGCACAGACTCTGATTACAAATAACAACTCGGCAGTTTTTGTAAAACAGGATCCTGTGGCTTCAGTTACTAACAAGATAAGATGTGGAAACTTTGTCTGTCAGTGGAATATGGTTATGGTTTTTACCCTCAACTTTTTCGTCTTTTGCTCAAACACTTCCTTCATTTGTGTGTCAACACTCAAACAAGGAGCCATGAAGCAGCAACACAGAGAGCAGTGAAATCTTTTTAGAGCTGCCTTTTCAGCAGATAAAATACTGATACTGAACACTTTCATTTGATGAAAAAGGATGAAACCTGATAACTTTATGAAGGTTTCTGCAGCTCAAATGTGGAGGAAGACTACAGATGCTTCTCTGTTTACATTGTATTAGTAAACTACTGTATTTTTTTTATGTAAAGCATCAGACATGATTGTTGACAGTAGTAAAACAACCAAAATGCCCCATATTATAAATAAAATTTACACTTGGGCTGAATTGTGATGCAGAGTCTATAAGAGTGGTACACAAAGATAAAATGAACTATTATTGATGTAATTTAACAACAATACCATCTTTGACCTTGTAGTTTGTTTTAAACTAACTCCTTTCATTTTTCTTGCAGAATGCACGCAACTTTCAGGATTTTGACTGCCAGGTGAGTTCTTCTGCTGTTGTTCATCCTGTTGTTAGACAAGATGCTGCTGTTGTTGTAGAAGTGGTTAGGCTCTGACTCAGCCCCCTGACTGCTGAAGTCATTTGTTTCCTCATCCTTTAACTAAAGATTGTGCCTCACTGCTACCACCCAGTGTTAAAGAAATATAAATTCTTTGTTTTGCTCAGCTTGGTCTCCAACTTTGCCCTGACCTCCGCTGCTCGAGAACACGCAAAACCAGTTTTTCCCTTATGTGCAGGACATTGAGGGAATGGCAATGATGACTTGAAAACTGATTCTTTTTGGGTGGATTATTGGAGAAAAGTGAAATCGGCAGTAAATTTATGTGGAAGAGTTATAAATAACAATTATTTTACCCACTGTAAATGGCTGTTGTCCACTGTTGTCAGTTGTGCATCCAAACTGCATGAAAAATACAACATCTCACTGCTGCTGTGTATAAAACAATAATAATAATAAAAAGCTAAAGACTTCTATGTAATATATTTTGTCCTGCAAAATTGTAATGTAAAAGTTTATAAAATAGTGTTTGCACAAAAGACTGTGAATTTTGGGAAATTAGAACAGTTTTAGGAGTAGGAAAAAAAAATAACTTTGCTTGTAGCTGCATTCAGAGTACTGTATATTTCGCCCTATAAGACACAGTTTTTTGCATAATTTGCATGTCCTGCAACTTTTACACTGAAGCAACGTATTTATGGAGTTTTTTCCCATATTTATAAACTAAATTTTGGCTGAGATATGACCGTTTTCATTCATTCTGAATGAAAATATTGAACACCATTTCAACTGCTAGATGGCACTCGAGTAGTATGGCGTGTTGTTGTATCATGTAATAGGTAAAAGTGGCTATTAATGACACAATTGGCTTGCCATACATAGCTTGCCACCTTCTTCTGCCTGGACCAACCGTCCAATCAGCTTCATTTTGCTGCGCCGCCCTGGCAAAATGCATTTATTAAGTAAAAGTTCAACTGAGACACACCTTTACTATAAAGTCAAGCTAACAAATTTGTTTTAGGTGGTTATCTTGTTAAATTTTGAAGAAATGCGCAGTGAGTTGCCCTCTGCACGTTCATGTTTCTGCACATCAGCTGTTGACTGTCAAAGTGCATTTATTAAGGAAAAGTTAGACTGAGACTCACCTTTACTATAATTTCGAGCAAACAAATAATTGTTTTTAAGTGTTAATCTTGTTAAATTCTTGTTAAAGTCCTCCAGTGCATGCCCCGCGGCTGCCATTTGGCAGCCAATCGCTTTTTGGCACAAAACCGCATCAGCAGTGATGTGTAACAAACACGACACGTCAGCGGTGACACATAATAGATGCAATGTACTGTATTTATGGATTTTTCCACTTTATTAAACATATTTGGAGTGATGAAACTTATAGGGCGTTGCGATGTTTACAGCGGCAACTACGGTAGTTATCTCATCAAGCCAGTAAAACTCTGCTCCAAACTCAGAACATTCAAAAAGCCATCTACAGCAGATAAAATCTTCACGATTTATATCTTTTCCACAAAAACTTAACTACAAAATGACTAGACTGCCTTTTTAACACAAATGGGTTCAAAATGGTATATTTGTCTAAATCCCTCCAGTCAAATCAGTGGAATGGGGCATAATGCCATGACTTTAATCTTGAATGTTGACATTCTGGATTTTTACGGTAGATTTGGTCTGGGATTTAAAAGTTGCGTATGTTCCTTCACCAGTCAGACATAAACTGAACCTAATATAAAAGTTATCAATTAGTAAAAATCCTTGTTAGTCTTGAATGGACAATGTTTCTCTAACAGCACGTGACGTCCTGCAGACAAAGCTCTGCTGTGTTTTAATAGAATCATGACTGCAGAGAGGATCTCTGCCTCACTATCTGCAGCCACGCCTTCTTCCAGCATCTCATCAGAGCTAAATTTAGCTGCTGCAGGCAGGAAATGGTCACCATGTTGGCTGAAACAGATGCTCCCCGCATCTCATTTCTGTTTGCTCTATAATTAATAAATATATGTATTTACATTCATCTAATCCTGTGTCCATGCAGCTGCTCTTTTACTCAGTGGGCTCTTATTTTCCAATCATCTTTTGGTTGCTCACTTTAAGTCACACATTTCTAAATATTTAAAGTAAGTGCCAGAATGGACTCTGTGTTGCTAAAGGAAGATGACCTTGGTCTTAGGTCAAATTCATTGGAGTCAAAATATTAAGATATAATCCATTTGATCCTTTGAATTAATTGCATTTCTTTGTTCATTGCAGCAGGGTGAGAATTTTACTTTAAGAGCTAGAAAATTTTGGGATGATTTAAGAACACCAACTGGAATGTTAATTAAAAAGTTTTGGATCGTTTCTTACAAAGTTCTCTTATCGTACATGAACAGGTTTTTAGCTGTTCAGCAGTTAGCCTCAGCGTCGGCTACATTTTAGCTGCATGTTATTGTAGGCTAAAGATCTCAATAACATAAAAATGTACGTTAATGTCTCAGCAGACAATAGATTCACATTAACATGTGTGAATTGATTATTTTAAACCAAAGTGAACTGAGGTACACATCATAACTTTTCCTTCTGCATCACTGTGAGCTCTGACGTTCCAGTAGCTGGAGAACAGTCCTGCTGCTAATGCTGCCCCCCCCCCCCACACACACACACACACCCTCTCTTACATGTAACACAATGGTACTGCAGCATGGCGATCACAGCTCTACTCCTATCAAGATGATTTAAAAGAAAATGGACTTTTTTTATTATCTGCCACCAAAGACAAAATGGTTCTAGTGTTTTTTGTCCTTGTGTGTTCTTTTGCCTGTCATGGACATTTGCGACACTCATTCGACATTAACCAGCTGAAAAATGGCTGTAACTAATCAGTTTAGCAGATTTTGAACTCAGATATGATTTGCTCATAGCTGAGAGTAAATCTAAACAAATACTCTGAGACATCTCACAATATTGACCAAAACAACTACAAGTCTGTCACTTCTCAACATGGGGTGATCTAAGTCTAAAAAGCAGTGGGCGATGTGCATTCCTTCAAGAAACGTTAGCTCTTTAATTTCCTGATGCATGCTCAATAATCCAGATAGAAAAATCCAACAAAGTTAAGTCAGGTCCTCTGGACAGTTTATTTTTGTTGAAAGTTTCATCTTTCATCCCCAAAACTTCATCAGTCTGAGGAGCTGCAACAAACTCAGTCTTATAAACAACACCTTCACATAGTGGGTCAACCAGTTTGATGGAGCTCAGATGATTTCTGTAGTCCGCCCTCTCCCCCCGCCGACTCATTTGAGGCAGTCATGGCCAAAGTGGTTCAAAACACTATAGCGGACGAACTATATAAACCATCTGAGCACCATCAAACTGGTTGACCCACTATGTGAAGGTGTTGTTTATAAGACTGAGTTTGTTGTGGCTCCTCGGACTGATGAAGTCTTTGGGATGAAAGATGAAACTTTTCAACACAAAGAAACCATCCAGAGGACCTCACTTAACTTTGTTTGATAGCTTTTTAATTCTTCATGATGTTTTCCTTCTGGTCTGTTTTTAAATGTATGTGGAATTCAGAATAAAAATATCCATCATGCTAAGATACCCATGTCCTGGTGGACCGATGATGTACTCCAGTCAAAGGGGAGCATAAGGAGGGTAGTGATGATGACCCCTGTTGAACTTTGTACACCTCATCATGTCCTACTGCTGTGAGGTGCACAGGAGATGGTATGTGAGTCAGATTCTTTGGTGTCATGACTTTGACTCTGTTCCAAAGAGCAGACGTCAGAACACAAAGTTACTTTGTGGACAGTGGAGACTAAAACAGCTGGCAATGCACTTTTAAAAATGGAAAATATCCTGAGGGTTTTATTTTTGTCTGGGTTGCTTTCTCCTTTTACAATTAAACATTAAAAATTTTAAATAGTCTTTTTACACTTAATCCTTTGTTTTATTATTTTCATCTTAGCTTTGACCTTTGATAGTCTTTGTGTTTAATGTAATTATTCTTGACCATGTGTAACTACTGTCAGTGGATCATTGGCCTTTTTACAGTCACTAATAAAATAATAATAATAAAATGGCATCACATGGCCAAATACATTCATGGTTATTCAAGCTCAGCATTCATTGTGCTAAATAAATATCTGTAATGTGCAACATTGCTGGGGGTCAGAATGAGCGCAGATGAAACGAAGTTTGTATAAACACTCTTAAACTAAGTTTCAATGACTTGGCATGAATATATGTAGTTCACAATGCAATGCAAATGACTGACACTGAGCATGTGCATTAGTAAGTGTAAAAAGGTCACGCGTTTGAAAATTCAACTCACACACGTGAAATTTTGATTTAACCTGCTAAACCTGCAGAATCCCCCAGCAGAGGGTGCTATAAGGCTGGCGAATCAATAACAAGAATGAAGCAAAGATACAGGACTTTATTACATTTTCCTGTTAATAAATGATTTCACTGAGCATCATAAAATCATCAAACAGTCAACACGTGTCTCTAAAAGTAGGATAATACTGATCATTTTGATGTCACACTGGACCTTTTATTATAAAATATTTTGCAAAGGCCAGAAATAAGTTACAGAAGGTTTCAGTGGGATTTTTTTTTTTATTCTGCTGCTAAACTCAACTCAGATACAGCTAATGTCGTTTCATGATTTCCTCGTAGAACAAACAAAAAAACAACCTCTTTCATGAATTACTTGTAGCTTTTTGTGTCATGTATTATTTATCAGCGCAGTGTACACTTTCAGTTCTTACTGAGTTAGATGTAATGGCTGCAAAAAAGACAAACATTGTAGACATAAAAAAAAAATAGGGGAGCTATTTTTCTAATGCATCAAAATGTTTAAAATCATTCTATCCATTTTTTTTTTTTAATCTGTACATGTATTCCTTTATTATTTTATGTTCATGTGTGTAGCTGGCGCCCTCTGTGGGTCAGGATGGGAAACAGCACATGGAGAAACAACAAACAACCAAACTTGCTGATAACACCGACTGACCAATGAAGCCCCTCGTTAGTAAAATCCACCGACTGTACTGCTCTGCCATTGGCTGCTCAGAGCCGCCTGTCAGATAAAATCATGATGCCCCGCCCTGCAGCAGCTAGCACAGGAGGGTGGAAAAGGGACAGATCAATCACTGATATGGATGACTTCAGCAGAAAATTTAGTCTGCATATAGATCATGTGGAGAAAAGAGCAAATAGGACACATTTCCTTTTTCTGGTCAGTGGAACATGAGCAGAGTCTTCCATAGCAGATAATCTGTAATGATTTACCAGATGTAGTTTTTGCAGAATGACTTTGCTTTTCCTACAAAGCTGTATTTAACTGTAGTCCTCTCTGGTGCCTCACTCTCATCCAGATTGTGTCCTTTCACACTCTCTTTATTCAAAAGTTGAGGATATTCCCATTCCTTCCTTCAGAAGGTGGACTCTGTCAGTGGTGCTGTGTAATGTGCATGTGCAGCCATTTTGCTGATGCAGAAACAGCCCAGGATAAGCTGTCAATGTCAGCCTCCTCCTCACCAATAACAGTGACGTCAGCAGACTGCCCATTTTCTTGGACTGCTTTTGCATCCTCTGCACCTCGTCACCCCTCTTCCACTCAACCACCCCCCTTCTTCTCTCCTTGAAGCCCCACCCTCTCCCTCTACCCACCTGACCTTCTGCAATCCAATTAGATGCACCAGTGGCTGAATGCACGAACGCGCTGTGACTACCAAGCACAAACTGCAGTCGCACTCTCCTCCTGCTGCTGCTCCTGTTCCTCTGTCTTTTTCCCCCTGCTGTCTGTCTCTCTTGCTCCTTCTGCATCATATCCACCCTCCCTCCACGCCCCTTCTCCTTACATTCAAGTTGTTTACTTCATCTCCTTCTTGCTTCTTCTGTCTCCTCCACTGCTTCCTCTCATCATCTGTTGTCACTGCTGCTGCTCTGCCTGCCTCACCCTACATCCCTCCTCTCCAGCTAAAGCTCCCTCCCTCCTCCTCCTGCTTTAGGAGATCTTCAGAGCTGCCTAGCGCACGCTTGCACATAGCATAACACACTTCCTCTGCTGTGTGGCTAAAACATGTCAACTGTTCTGGACCTGGAGCAGATTTCATGCACTGGGAATGAAGTGGTGAGTGGCAAATGGCTCTGACTCGACACACTTGGTTGAGTCTTTGCAGCAAGGAGGTTCAGGGTTGTTTTGGCATGCAGTTTCTCCCAAAGGCAATATGTTAGGTGCTGGGATCTTTCCTGGTTTTCTTGTTGGAGCTTTCCCCCCTCCTCTCTGGGCATCTGCTGGAAGTAGGTGCTCCTTTTTTAAAATTTATTTTTACTTTTTGTACATGCACCTACAGGTCACACAGTGCCCAAATGTGCAGTCTGCTCATCCTAAACTTGTCCAGGGGTGTGGTGGTGCATGTTTAATGTGACATGAAAGATGCACATGTGTTGTGTACATGCGCTTGTAGCTGTGTGCTTCAAGGTACATTTTCCTGGGCGCTGTAACTGTCTGTATTTTGCTCAGCCATCAGTAAAAGTGCATTTGTGTTGTCCTTTTATTTAGCCATCAGTGTAAACAGTCAGGGAGGCAGGTCACTCCTAGTGCACGCTCAGGCAACAGCACATCTAAAACCACTGTGCTGGCTGTTTTTTCTCCCTGCAGAGACCTTGACTTGATAGTTTCACCTCACTGCTTGTATGGCACACACTTATCGTGTGTTCTGCACAGTGAAGGGCTGTGTTGTTGTCAGAGATGAGGTGATGGCACTGGAGAATATACACTGAGCGTGCACATGTTTATGCAAGTCATTTACTGGCTGCTTGGCGCTTCTGTCCCGTGACTGATGCAGGGCAAGGAGAGAAGGAAAGGTGGTATTAATATCATTGCAGGTAAAAGTAGACTGTGCGCTCCACATTTTTCATCTTTCTTTTTGCAGCAGGAAACATCCACAATCTCCTGTCTTAAGGCACAGACTTTTTATTTTATTTTTTTACGTGTGTCATGAGTATGAATGATGCCTTCCTTCTTTAAACTGTTCTTCTGTCGAGACGAGCTGTATGACCCCATGTGTGTTTTCATCTCATGCCTCAAATCTATTTGTGCATTTGTCCACAAACATGACAAGAGCTTGGACTCATGGATCAATAGAGCACATGGACAGAAAGAAGTCTCCTCTCATTATCTTCTGCCTTTATTTGCTTTAGGATTTTTTAAATGAAAGGAATGCCAGTTTTTAAGACACACTCCTGTTTGTCTCCTGTCTTTTCTCTGCTGCCGTCTTCACGCTCTGATTCCTCTCAGTCACTTCCAGACTTTCTATCCCTTGGTTCCATCTCTGTTCAGTTTCCTCTCGTGAATGTTCTCATTTCATATCACAGTTGGGGTGCATGCCCTCGTGCATTGTCTCAACACAACATACAATCTCTCTCACACACACGACACAAGGCAAAGTGTTTATATCTTGATGTTGTAGCGTGTCCTTGAGTGTGCCCTTGTCTGAAAAAGAAAATTCTGCAGCATCACAGATGCAGAACATTCCTCTGGTTCTGTGTAACAGGTTGTTTTGTCACCCCAGCAGACCATTTCATTGTCTGTGAACGAGCTCCATGTGAGCAAGGCTTCTTGTCTGCTGGAGTTGGTCTCAGAAAGAGCAGTAATATTCACACATTCCTGCTTGTGAATGATTTGGACTTCTAATGGTTGTGACAAGCTAATCTGTGTGCAACTCCCATTCAAGTGAAAGTATCTCATTCAGGGTGAGCAGCTTTCCTCTCATGTTGCCATGTCCTTTATAGACTGCTAATACAAATAATCACTGCCGCCATGTCCGCTGGATTTAGCCTTCATTTAATCTGAAGAGCTTGTGCCACTTGTCTGTCACATGAAGCAGCAGGAAACAGAGGTGTACCATCAAAATCACCCTCTTTCGTAACATGGCTTATAATGTGCGTGCGCTTGGTGTTTTTATTATTGATGACCAACGGGCCTGAGATGAGGCACACTGGAGGGCCCCACCCACTGATCTGTACAGGTCACACATACAGATGTGTAAGAGTGTGCCCACTGCTGTCTGCAGCACTCAACCATTATGACCAAGGAAACTTTTGTGGTCGTTTGAAAAAAATTTGGTTCTTTTAGAGGTTTGGAAACAGTCTGTCACATTTGTGTAGTTTTTATTTTATTTTATTTTATTTTTTATCTTTTTTTGCTACTTCCAAACATTTCACTAATTTCCATGAACAATATTAGATTTTGCTTGCTTTTGCTAGTCTATAATACATAATTTTACAGCACTGGAATATTTGAAATTATTTGCTCATTAATCTGATGATTTGACATTTTTACACTTAAAGAGGGACTTACCCCACGGTGAAACGGTAGCTCCGCCCCGAGACAAGATTCAAAAACTGCAAAGTGGGCGTGCTGAGAGACACCGGCGAAAGGAGGGGGAGGTGAAATCACAAGACTAAGCTAATAATAAATATACCGCCAACCCGGAAATGATGGCGATCAAATTCCACAATGCTAATGCTAATGCTATGGTGCTATTGCTAATCCAACCCCGATCTCTGCAGGGGAGGGGCTCTGCTCGAA
>JARVLU010001354.1:10474948-10486172 GCA_031762415.1 Simpsonichthys santanae
CCAGAATAATCACTGTGAAAAATCACATCATGTTGCTGCTGATCTGTTTCATGTTGCTGCTGATCTGTTTCATGTTGAAAACAGGTCTCTCTTGTAAATGAGTCTTCGAGGCTCAATGGGATTAACCTGCCTAAATAAAGGTTGAATGTTGCTGTGTTCATTCATGCTCATCTGCTCACACAGACTCATGCTCGTGCTGCTGTTCAACGTAATGTTTTTGTGCTATTAGTGCTTAGTGTGTTATTTAGTTGATGTTTTTCTTGGTTCATATCTTAGACATTATTACTGATTTTCTTTTACATTTTATTGTTGGATGTAACTGGAACCCTGTGTGCATAATCTCGTTCCACCACATGTACCACATGTGGTGCAAATGTCAGTAAAGAATCTCTGACTCTGACTCTCTAAAAGTTATAATAGTATCCACAAGAGGCGTTTAGAAACCAATATCCTGCACAAGTTCATGAAATGTCTAAACTTTGTCTCATCAGTCTGAGTAGAAAATCTTAATAAAACCCACAAATAACTTCTAAATTACAGTGGCCAAAATAAAAATTAAACGAAAGCCTTTGAGAAGTTGAAATAAAATAACTTGGCACTATTTAAATTTTAGGTGTGGATTTTGAGTTAAAAAAGACAAAAAATTATACGTAATCATAAAAAGAACTTTGAAATTCATGTAGGCGGAGCTGCAAAACAGATGTTAAGATGAAAGTGTTCGTTTAAAGACCGTGATAGACGAAAAACGAGTCAAATCTAAAGGTAGATTAAATGTTAAATTTTCCTGTGAATACAGCATCCAAACACAAGCGACATGCTTTAATAATAAAGCCTTCGTCTACTTAACATATCTAGCAAGATTTACCTAAAATAATGTCAAGCCGCAATCAAAGCTTAGATAAAGGTAGTTCTCTTGACAAAAATCATCTTTGACAGCTCAACTCGAACTGCGAGCAGTTTGAAGCTTCTGATTGGTCCTTTGCAGTGAGTAGGCGGAGTCAGAAAGGGCGGAGCTAATGTGGTCTGAGTTCGGTTGAAAATTTGAAAATACAGCACTGTATTAAATAGAACAGCGTAAATTCATACAAGAGGAGATTAAAAAAAAAAACTTTACAGTGAAACGCCGTAGAGGTCTTCGAGTCAAACTAAAAAACAAGTTTAAATTCAACCAAAGGTGAGAAAAGTAATTGTTAAAAAAAGAATATATCAACACAACTGCATGCATGTAAATATTCAAAATTTAGCCTTTATGTTAAGATTTTATTTCCTGATATGCAGTTTTTTTTTTTACGTGTCAGGAGTTTTACTGTGATGTATTGAGATTTTACTGTAAAAAAAAAAATAATAATGTAGATTTTAAAGCAGCCATAACAATACATGTTGACTGGCTCAGTAAATGCAGATGTTCCTTGTCCCATTTTGGGACCAACTAATCTAATTTTAAATAGTTTAAATCGCAGCATTTGTGGCGTCATTGAGAAAATAACTAACAAATAAAAGTATTGCTGTGTTGCAGGCTTGTTTAATAAAAGCCCCTCCTCCACTCATTTAGAAACAGATGGACACAACAATGAAAGTCTGGGGGGTGTTGGCAGCCTTTTTTTTTTTTTTTAACCCTTTTAGAGAATGAGACATGTCATTGGTCATCCCAGTCAGCTGACAGGTCAGCTGACAGGACCGGCTCAAAGTTTGAACAATAATACTGTACTGTATAAAGGCTGTCATTGTACCCCCCTCCTTATGAGACTCAGAGTTGATTTTTAGTCTGTGTGGGACGCAATCTGCTGCTTTATTTTCTTGTTTTCTACAACTAACGGTGTTTTGTTTTTGTAGGATTTTAAATTTTTCAAGAAGCAAATCCAGACGGGAACCAGCCGTCATGTTCAGAAGACTCAGCCGTCTTCTTTTTGGGGGAGAACAGGAGGTTTCTGAAGACGTGAAGTCTGGAGAAGTGGTAGATGAAGGATGGCTTGTTGTTCCTCATCAAGGTGTGTGGCATAATAGATATCACATTTTTACACCGGCAAATCTTCTACATGCACTGTGATTAATGGTTACGAGGATTTATATTTAAAATCATAATCTGAAAATCTGCTGATAAATATAGAAGCTCATTTCCGGCATGAAAGAAAAAATATAAGCCCAAAAGGAAGTCATAATTTCAACCTTTGAAGTCATAATTTTGACTTTTAAATTCATAATTACAAGAATAAAAGTAATAATTTCTAGTTTTAAAGTAATAATTATGAGAATAAAAGTCACAATTATGAGTTTTAAAGTCAGAATTATGACTTTTGTTCTCGTAATTGAGTTTGAGTTTGAATTGTTTATTAGAGAATAAGGGGCAGATATAATAAGATTTTTTTTTTTTCTTCATCTGCCACCTTTCACTTCATATCTTATTTTTTTTCTCTTGTTATCTGTGTGTTAATTGTTTTTGTTTTGTGTCTTATTATTATAAAATGAATGAATAAATAAATAAAACTCAATTGTGACTTCTGTTGGGCTTTTATTTCATAGCGGAGATGGGCTTCGATACTAAATGCTATATTAAAGTGGCGATGTAACGATGTATACATTACATACCTTTATTTAAAAGAATTGATGTTTGAAGGCAGAGGGACATACGTTGAATGAATGAATTCATGTGCTATGCAGGAAAACTACTGGTGTCTGACAGGAAGTTGCATCCCTGTAGAGTCATGGTGTCCACCGAGGGACACGCTTTGAAATTAAATTAGAAAAGTTGAAATTATGACTTTCATTCTCATAATTATGACTTTAAAACTTAAAACTATGACTTTAAAACTCAAAATTATTACTTTTATGGCTTTAAAACTTGAAATTATGACTTTAAAACTCAAAATTATGACTTTTATTCTCATAATTATGACTTTAAAACTCAAAATTATGACTTTAAAACTCAAAATTATTACTTTAAAACTCAGAATTATGACTTTATTCTCATAATTATGACTTTAAAACTCAAAATTGTGACATCTATTCTTATAATTATGACTTTAAAAGCCAAAATTTTTATTTTAAGTCAAAATTATGACTTTATTCTCATAATTGACTTTAAAACTCATAATTATATGACTTTTATTTTCATAATTATGACTTTAAAAGTTGAAAATATGACTTCCTGTTGGGCTTTTATTATTTCTTTCATGACGGAAATGGACTTCCACAGATAATCATTCCAACTTTAGGAAAAATATTGGATTTTACAGACATGTTTTTAACTTTACGTCTACAGTAAGTACATTTGTTCAGTCAGAGCAGCAGATCTGAATGTTGAGTTTTTTTAATCACCAAATGAGCTACAGCATTTAGAGTCCACTGAAGTGTTGGGTGATGGAGGTCTGCTTGTGTTTTCTCAGAGGCAGCTTCATCTGAAAACCAGGATCGTCTGACAGCTAACCATCAACAGTGTGACTCTGCTCCTCCCAGAGACACATCCACAAACATGGAGAGAGGCAGGTGAGACAGGCAGGAGAGGCCTTCTCTTCAAACGTTAAGTTTAAAACCTGTAAAACAGAAATCTTTTCTTTTGACTCTCTTGTTTCTGTCCAGCTTGTCGGCTGCAGAGGCTTCAGCTTCTACAACCAGCCGAGCCGTCTCTTCTTCCATCGCTTTGACAGAGCTGACCCGGTGCACCCAGAAGACCAAGCCCTGGCCTGTCCAACACCCCGTGTCCCGCAATGCCATCCAACGCCAAAATCGTGCACGCCAAGGAGTCCAGCACACCTCCTTCCACCTCCTCCAGCAGCCGGCTCACCGCAGCCTCGGCCACTGAAGCTCCTCTGCTGGCCTTGATTAGATTCAAACGTTAGAGAAACACAGGCAGCAGCTGATTTAAGATGCTCCTCTGACACATTCGTCATGTTATGAATTAATAGGCAGCTGTTTTAGTTTGAACTCGTATTTAGTCTGAATTAACATTTCTATGTTCACACACACATGATGAAGACAAAAACCTGTCCTATGCAACGTAACCCTGAACCTTTGAGATAAAGATGTGCGTACTTTGTGTTATTTATGCTAACTTTAAAACACTAATAAAAAATATGTAAAAAAAGAAAAGTTTGTCTGTTTCCTACATCCCGATGACATTGAACTGCTCATGGCCTCAGATGATGATGTCACTGATCTGGAGGTAATTGCACCTGCTGTGTTCAATTCCTGCAGGAGTGTGCTTTATGGGGTGCTCTTGTTGAGCGAGCTCAGTGCTGGAGCACAGCGAGCATGGACGGCTCTGTGGGAACGAAACTCAAACAGGAGTTTTTATCTAATTACAAGAGTTTTGAAAATGCGTCTGAGTCGACTGACGACTGTCCAACAAACGGCTTCACCTGTGACCTGAACAAAAATGAGGGTGAGGGGAAACCGCACAAAAGATTGAAGTAATATTTAGCTGAGATTTAAAAAAAAAAAAAACAGGCCAAGATTTGAGTCTCAAACTGCCTTAATGTTCATTAAACTGAATATAAATGTAATTTCCTGCTGCTACAGAGGTCGTTCAGTTGAACAGGCTGACTTCTGATAGCTCAGGTTTGTTGGACCAGAGATCTTCCAAAGTCAAAGAACCAGATGAAGGCCGCTGCAGCCAGAACCAGCCAGTCCACATATATGCTTTTTGCACAATCCTTGCCATTGGAGTGACCATTGCTTTGGTCTTGGAGATTCACCTGGATGCAACTCAGGTATGTCAGGAAGTTTGTAGGTCCAACCTTGACTGCAGCGTTCCTCCTCACAGCTGCTTCACAGGTCTCCATCAAAGGAGTGACGTCGGATGACGAGCTCTGCACAGGACTCAGCATGAGGGTCCTTCGCGATGGAGGATCCAGCGTGGATGCAGCCATCGCTGGCAGCCTTTGCTTAGGTGTTGTGCATCCGCACGTGTCGGGCGTTGGTGGGTATGTGTCTCTGACTCTTAGCTGTGACTTCTGTGGCACAAAGCAGCTGATCATAAAATCTCCATGGTTGTCCATCTGCAGAGGAGGAGTGATGCTGGTTCATAAAATCCGTCAGAATGAAACCAGGGTGATCAATTTTCAGGGGTCGGCACCAAATGGTCTGAGGGAAGAAATGCTGCAAAACGTTTCTGAAATTAAGGTAATGCGAATGTGCAGAGCGTGTTTTGAATTTTCTTATTCAGTTTGTGAAAATGTGTTTTTAGGCAGGTCTACTTGTGGGAGTGCCAGGTATGCTCGTGGGGTTGAACCATGCTCACGACCTGTATGGAGGGTAAGAGCTCAGATTGTATTCTTCCTGGTGTTTAGTCTTGTAGACAGACATGCTTTCCAATGTTTCTTTGCAGTTTGCCGTGGGAGGATGTTGTCAGCAGAGTTGCAACTGTAGCCAGAGAAGGATTCAATGTTTCTCAGAGTCTCGGTGTGTCAAACTGTCCTTTTAAAATTTTACCCTTGCATCCGAGTGTAACGTTCAAGGACCCGGGTTATTTGGCTTTGTCTACAGCTGCTGCAATATCGCAGGTAGGAGAGCAGCCCGCGGGACGTTTCAGGGATCTTTTCCTTCCAAACGGCCAGGCTCTGAGTCCTGGCTCGTATCTGAGGATGCCTGGTGTGGCTGACGTCATGGAGGCTGGTCTGTTCAGTTTCTACCATGGGAATATATCACGGGAGCTAGAAGACGAGGTAGTTCACAGATGACTTGGTTTGATGTCACTGCAGGATGTAATGTTCTTTCCACGCAAAGGTGCGAGCAAATGGAGGCGTCCTGAGCAGAGAGGACCTCCAGAACTACAGTGCAGAGGTGCAACAACCACTTGAAGGCCTGTACAACAGTAAGGCTTCATTTGAATAAAACCTTTTTCACATGCTTGATGCTTTCCGCTAACACTTCTTGTTTTAGACTTCATAATTAAGGTTCCTCCTCCACCATCTGCTGGGGCGGCTCTGATAGCAGCTCTCAACCTGTTAGAGGGCCGTCATCTGGGGGAGAATAATGTTACAGAAAATCAAACGTACCACTGGATCAATGAGGTACTGGACTTGCATGTGAACCTCCTCTTCTGAATCTGCGGAGCTCTATGTGCTTAAACAGCAACAAAGTGACGATTTGATGCAGTCTGCTGGTTTCCTTAGATCATTTTTGTTGTTCATGGCATTTTATAATAGAATAATGTTTTTGTAGTGACCTGAGATGACTTCTGCTTTGGTGCCATCAAACTAAAGCACAGTTTTTGTCCATGCAGGCTTTGGCAGCAGCTTTGAGCATGGCTCATAGACTGGGTGACCCTGAAACCAGCTCCTCTGTGTCTGAGCTTATTTCTGCCATGATAAGGTAAAAAACTTTTATTGTTATGCAGCTGAGGATCATGGAGCACTCTTATAACTTTTCAATCTTCTTCCATTGTTCATAAAGATTTTGGATTTACTATTAGTTCTGCTGCCCTGGGGGAAATGCATTTATAAAATCAAAACGTGCAAGTCAGTTAGGAACAGCACACTATGACTTTTGGTGTGAAATTTACCAACGCTTCAAAAACAATCCTGGTAAAATGATGGGATTCTGAATAAATGACTGGGGGAAATTAATAAATTAAAATCCAGCGTTCTGGCTCAGTAGAAACATCAAAGCTTAAACTGGATTAAATCATGTCTGTCTGATAGAAAACAAGCAGTGCAAATAGAAAATTCACAATCTACCTTTCTTACCTGCTCAGCTGGAATCCCACAGGGCTCAATACTCAGACAAATCTTATTTAGCCTATATGTGAATGATTTACCAAATGTTTGCAAAACTGTAAAAATGCAATGATATGCAGATGATGCTTTATTGTATGTTCATGGAAAAACAAAAAATGAAGCTGCTGCTGTAGTGCCATGATGCCAGTGGCTCACTGGCTCCAGGACTCTTGTCTACATGTCAACATAAAAAAAAAACTGTATGTTTTTCTCTCGGCTGCAGCAGACAATGAGCAACCATCTGTGTTGGTCAATGGCGAGAAAGTAGATGTGGGTGAACAATTTAAATACCTTGGAGTCATTTTTAATTATGTTTTATGATTTATTTATTTATTTATTTATTTTACATTTCTCCACAGAATGTTCAACCATGATGTTTCACTCACTCATATTTGAGCTGGACAAACTTTCCAAAAATGTTTTCCATTCTTTTATTGCCACTTTTTTCCCATCACTATTTATTGGACGTACATGAAACAGGCTGTTTAGTTTTCACTTGGTGTCTTTCACAGCTGTCTTAGAGTGCAGTGTGCTCATGGACTTCTTTTGTATCTGAGCTCAGAAACTGAAACTTGTCTTATCTTCTACATAAATCAGTGTTAGACCTGTAAAGAAGTCCTGTTGGTTTCTGTCTGCCTGTCTCATGAAGAGTCCTGTCAGGAAGTCTGAGACACAGGTGTGTCTTTCAGCTGACACCATAGTGACGTTAACATTTGATTTTGGTTTTTTTACACGGTGTGTGTGTGTGTGTGTGTGTGTTAGAGATCATTATTATTTTTTTTTTTTTTTTACAATAAAGACCGAAATGTAGAGAACTGCATGTTGTAATTCAGATATTTCTAGTTTTTACTGTTCTTCCATCTGACTTTATATTTTATTGTAGGCTGCTCCAGGTCAGGGTGTCATGAGTGCAGAGAGAGGACTGAGATAGATAATAGTACCTGCTTGCCCCGAAAGCTTTGGGCAGTTTAGAATGACCAATTCACCAAGATGCACCAGGAAAACAAATCTATGTATATGGTCTAAAACATTCTCAGCATTAGGTGACAATGCTAACACCTTTGCAAGCTTGACTGTTACTGTTCTTTGTTTTTTAAAAGCAGTATATTAAGTCAGTCAAAAGAGAAAAATGCAGATCAAAGCTTGAGCCAATGTCTCCAAATGAAGTCTAAACCTCAACTTTTCCCTTGGAGTCTGACATTTTATCCTTAATTTACCTTTTTGCTCTCGTACAGCAAGAATGACACTGAAGAGCTGCACCAGAAGATGACCTTTCAGCCACCTGCGTCCAACTCAACAGAGCTGCTGACCAGTCAAGTCGTGGTCATGGGACCAGATGACCTTGTTGTCTCCGTTGCTAGGTGACAGTTTTTCAGCCTGATGGCGATCAGCAGGAGGATATGTGGTGTGTTCCAGGACTTGGTGACGTTCTCTGATCTTGATGCTCTTGCAGCTCCTTGAGCAGGCCGTTTGGGAGCAGGATCATGACTCGGTCAGGCGTCATCCTCAACAGCCTCATTCTGGACTTCTTCTGGCCAAGTCAGAGCAGAGGGCAGCCGCTGGCCGACGAGGTGCAACATCTCTGCAGAGCTCGAACCGTAACCTGCAACAAGTTTCTGCTTTAGTTGCTCACACGTTTGCCTTTGCGCTGCAGAACAACCGAGTTGAGCCTGGGAAAAGGCCGCTGTCGTTTCTGATGCCCGCGGCAATCGTGCCGGCCTTGAACAGGTGTGGCACCTACATGGCACTGAGCAGTTCAGGTGGACAAAACCGTCTGAGTGAAATCACCCAGGTTTGATGGCTTCAGTCCCCCAAATTTGTACTCTGGATGAAAAACATCTCCTGTGACCTGTTTCTCATGTAAACTGTGTTTAGATGCTAGATGGTGTGCTGTTCCACCATGAGAAGAGGAACGACAGCCTTTCTTGGGGAGGACGTTGACAGGAACTGCAAACGTCTTGTCTGGAGGTATAGCACCATGTTTAATGGCTGACCTTTGTTTTGATAATTGAGACGTTAACAACCCTGTGAGCATTAATCATTTTCATATTCTTGCATTTTTCTCCCATCAGCTGCATTTGCAGAGGACAGTGCAGTTACAGATCTCTGGCGCCCTGTGAATCCACAAAAATAAAGATATTATAAAATAATTTCAGTCAATTTTTCTTTAAGTGTTTTGGTTAACCAGCTTGTTCTGATCACCAGACAACAGAGGAATTACTTTCATCGACACGTCGTTTAAAAAAACAAGTCATTGCCCCTTTTCCTTCTTTTCAGCCAGTAATTTCTGATAGTCAAGTTTTGACGGAAGTCAAAGAGATGTGGCCATTTTGTATGCAGATAAAGGAATGAGGGTTGGCTGATCCACAGTTGGATACTGTCACACAGGCATGCCTCCTGCGTCACGGTGAACATAGCAGCAGAGGTTTCTGCGAATGACATCAGCTTAACTGGTCTGCTTACTCTGAAAATGTTCAACATTTACATAGTTTTTTTTTTTTCAAACTACAGTAGTCCTATGTCTTTTAGTGACTCCTGCACTTATTTAAATTATTTGTCAGCGTCACCTTACAAGTATTTATGGTAATCAGAATAATAAATCTGTAAATATCAGAACCCTGTGTAAAACTGATGGTGGTGTAAAGGTTCATGAAATGACCTTCACTTGACCTCTGTGATTCGGACTAGCCACGAGCTCCTCAATCCCATCAGAATTAAACTTTGCTTTTCCAAATTGTGATTGTTGAAAAAGCTATCTACAACAGGTAAGATATTAACTGTTAAGTTTTTATACCGGAATTCCCTTTTTAAAATGACCGGATCGTTTTAAACTCATCTCCATAATAAAGTTCACATTAATTCTGCAAATTCAGACATACAATATATCCACTGCTCAGAGTTTTAAAAATATTTTTAAACTATTTTTTTTTATTTTATGAAACTTAAATTATTGTACAAAAAGCATCCATTTACCACAGCTTGGTTAGGTTGGTAAAACTTAAAAATATACTCCCAGTTGTTCAAGAATGATCAGAACTGTTCACTAATAATTTTACCCCCCTTTTTTTTTTTTTTTTTTTTTTTACTATTGAACTTGTTTCTAGCAACAAGTTAGCAGAGGTGGGCACAGTTCTGCTAATCCGCTAACAGCTACTAGCTGGTTTTTGTTTAGCGTATTAGCATTTGTGCTAACTTTGGTAACTCATAATGGAATTGGCTCCTGCTAAATAAGGTTTCACACACTTTGTCTGTTAATAAAATGCACAAATTGCTCCTGTCTGTTGTGGGTGTGTACCGAAGAGTCTGTTAGACACGCTATTGGCTTATGTACAGACGTGATTGGTCAATGCAGCTTCAACTCAAAGGAGATTTATGAAACGGACTGACAGTCCTCTGTGGTTGCGGTTTTGCATTGGCATCTGCAATATTTTTATACAATTTATCGCTTTAGCAAAGCAATTTAGTTAGCATTATAAAGGTTAGCTTGGTTAACTGAACCCACAAACATAATTACGTACGCGCTATAGCTCCCCCTGGAAAAATCATAGCACCCACTTAGCACCCCCAAGAAAATATTAGATCGTTTTCTTTTTCATCTGAGTTAACATTCTTTTAATATGTGGTTGTTGTGATATTTTCCTCACAAAACACAACTAATTAAAAAAAAAAAAAACATTTTATTGCGTTAAAAAAAAATCTGATCTCACAACAGGAAATTAACCTCTGAACTGCAAGTGAAAACTCAAGTTACTGAAAATCCGTTAAACATTTGAAAAGTGCACGAAATGCAAAATGGACAGTTTTCTATTTCCAAATTTCCTAGAATGGAATTGGGAAGGAGGATTTTTTGGAAGCAGACTGCAGCCAACAAATAAACAATTTGGAAGAAGGATCAATCTCCATCCTTCCACATCTATGGAGAATGCTGCTAACGCTAGCACTGGACAGATGGAGGATGGAGTCAGCACATTCTGTTAACTTTGGGCAGTTCCCATCGAGTCCTCTTCATGGTGTATCCTGGTCTGATCCACCAGCAGAACCTCAGAAAGACGAGTGACACCCTCAACACTGACCCAGTAAGGAGCAGAAACTGGTGATATAATGCCTCTGGTTGTGCCATTTTTAGCTGATACAACTTGATAAATCATTTCCTGGCTTGCAGTGATAATAAATTACTTTATTTGATCACATTAAATTATTTATTTAAACCAAAATCTAAAGTAAACTATTTAAATAGTCAAACTTTGTCTAAATTCATGCGTGTATAAAACTGAAATAATTCCTGCTCAGTCAGTTTTGCCTTAGATAAGAGAATAAAGCCTTGATTGATTCATTATTACTGTTTGTTTATCATTGTTGTTGAATTTTAATTTGATTATTGTTGTACTAAAATTTCAAAGACAACTTTGGTCTCTTCATTCAGATGAATATTTGGCACAGCTGCAGAAAGAAAAGCTTTGCAGAGAGTGGTGAAGGCTGCACAGAAGTCTGTTGGAGTCAGTCTCCCCACC
>JARVLU010001354.1:10516842-10527775 GCA_031762415.1 Simpsonichthys santanae
ATCACCAGCAAACTGGTTGGTCCACTGCAGGAGTGTACTGCTTAGTGGGAAAACTTGACTCCTCAGACTGATGAAGCTCTTCAGATGGAGGGTGAAATGTCTCAACAAAACAGTCCAGATGACCTGACTGAACATTGTTGGGAGTTTTTACCTGGATTACTGAGCTTGAGCATTGAAATTGAAAAAAAAAAAAACTTCAGACCTACAGTATGTGATTGTTTTTTAATGGTTGAAAAAAATAAGTACTGTATAGAAATAAAGCAAAAAGTTAAAGGGAATTTGTAAAAGAAAAGATGGGAAAGCAGCTAAAACTAGTTATTTTTTGTTGTTTGTATAACAATCAATAAAATTCAGTTTTATGTTCTGGTCAAAGATTGAAAGAGCTGCAAACCCCCGAGTCTCCAGCTGTTTCACAAATTAGTGGTAGTAGCTGAGGGTCATTCCTAACAGGTGCATATCATGCATGTAATTTACAGTCTTTGACCAAAACAGCTAGAATGGAGTCATTTCTCATCATAGGATGACCTTAGTTTAAATCTGAACCAAGTCAGGCAGTAGATTTGAATCAAAGCTGAATTGTTGCAACACTCCAATGATGTGATGATCAGGACAAGCTGTAAGAACAGCTGCTTACAGCAGGGGGCTCTGTGCGTGTGTCCTCTTCTGCTGGATGTAGGATTGATGCAAGGCCATGGAAGACACAAAGCTTTGCTGCTTGGTGAGTATTCAATTTATTCTGTAAAGACACGGAAGTGTAGAAAGAATGATACAACAGTGCGTTATGATCAGACTGCTGTTAGTTTTTTCATAAAAGGTTTTGAGTGATCATTAACACCATCAGTCCAGATTTCGTTGATCTCAGACCAAAATAAATTTGTCACATTGGACACAAGTGCATACACTGCTGGTAGGAGACACCTCCAATGTCACTTTGGATGGTATAGCACCGTTCTTCGCTGTTAGCAGCTCGACAAAGATGCAGCTTAGATTCATGTAGTGACTGTATGTTTATAATAAACAGGTGAAAATTCAGAGGAGAGCAAAGACCTCTTCATTTGGCTCTCTAGCAAGCATGATCTCTCTCTGCCAGTGTCTTGGGGTCAAATTGACAATTTCTTTACTTTTTTTTTTTTTTTCTTTCAACATTTGCCACAATTTTTGATACAGTTACAGCTTAAAGTTGAACATCTCCAAGTGTACAGAAAGCAGCACAAGATTACTTTTCACAGGTATGGACCAACAGTGACTATCAATACACTGGCATGATTTTTTTTTTAATTTATTTTTGAACAGCACGGCAGCTCAAAAGCAAGGTGACGGACAGACGGGTCATAGAAACACACGGACAGAGCGGAGTAAGGCAACGTTAGCGTGACAGGCTTCTCTGTTCAGTTTGCACGGCAGTGTAGTGTATTGATCTTAGCAAAGCTGTCAATACTTTTACTTTGAAGCAGAGTGATTGGCTATTTTAATTATTTTTTTTAAGCATTGCTGTCTTATTAGTGCATTGTATACAGTCTTGTGTGTAGCTGAACTGCAAAGTGATCACCAACATCTTACAGGTCTAAATGAAACACGTTTGATTGCATCTGGACTTACAGTGACGATAAAAGAGTAGATAGAATAGAAACTCCAAATAACGGAAAAAGTAAAGTTCAAGGCAGTGCTGAAGTACTGGTTGCTAAAAAAAGTAAAAAATATCACAAAGCCAACAATAACATTTTTCTTGACACATTTTTTTTTTTGTTTGTTTGTCCAGTCAGTACAAACCATCTTTTATAGTGCAGTTTTACCTTTATATATATTTATATTTATATATTCCTCCCTGTGGCCCATAAACAATAGCTCTTGGCCCTATCCCAACCTATCTTCGTTCATTCAAGTCAGTTTTCCAGTCGGTGTGCGTCTTTTCTTTCTTTTCTTTGATCCCTTGTTCTGACCTCGTTGTGCACCCTCCCCACACAACCACAAAGAAGCATGAAAGGCTTAAAACATCACAGGACTCAAAAGGTGAGAAGTTCTTTCTTTTTGACGATGGCAGGAAGTGATGGCAGATGGAAGAAGAAGAGAAGGAGGGAGAAGTGGGGGTGGGGGTATTCACAGTTTCAGTCAGAGTCCAACTGTCCAGCTACAATCACATCTGCTGTCATTATGAACACACTTTTAATTTTTTGTAGACAATGACCAGGGGAGCAGAGCTGGTCTTCAAACGTCACGTTCCTCTGGTTTGCGTCCTCACACCTCCAGCAGCTCCATCCTCAGGCGATCCCTTAACACACAAAATGTAAGAACGTGCTCAGAGCATGTATGAATTATAAAAAAAAAAAAAAAAAAACATGATCTTTTATACGTCCGCTCGCATCTCAGCAATCCATCTCATCAAAAACAGTTGTCATGATTTATTCACACATATTAGCATTCGCTCTCCATCTATAATTTAGGCTCCAGCTTTGTCTAAAAATAGCTTCTTAAACGCAGACCTTTGATTGCCTGAACAGGCTCCTCAGCGTGAGTACCTGTGCACGCTTCTCCTGCTTCCTTTTTACTGTACATCACGCAGCAGCCACTACAAACAGCAAGCTGTCATGCTTTCATCACTCCCCCTGGCTTACACTGTTCCTCCCTTTCCTGACTGGCTTGTAAAATATCACAAGGCGCCCAGAAGCAAAAGTGTACCTAACTTTAGTCAATTGTAAATGGGTTGTTTTCAGTGAAGTACCTGCCCTGATTGGCTTCAGTCTGTTGCTCGATGAGTGACCGATTTGTTGCTGGCTGCTGGTGGTCCTCTCCTCTCTTAGCCCAGGGGTCCTGCTCTGCCTCTTCAGCTGTGTCGTGCTCACCGCCCCCCTCCGACCTCGTCAGGGCTAACAGCGGTGCGTAGGATTCCTGCCATGAAACCCGCTGCCCTGAGTTCAGCCCTGCTTCTCTTCCAAGGTGCACGCTCTTTTCTTGCTCGAATAGTATCTGTTTAGCTGCTCGAGGGTCCTTCAGTAATTCAGCTTCAGGGTCCCCATGAGCTCTTGTGTCCTCTGGCTCTGTAGGCGCCCGCTGATACGTCTCCAGCCACTTAAGCTGCCCGTTCTTGTGGCTGTAGCGGCTGTCGCTGAACCAGCGGACCACCTCTGACTTAGGAAGGCCTGTCTGGATGCTCAGCTCCTCATACTGCAGGCTGCTGGGCCAGCGGGTGTTAGAGAAAGCCTGCCGGAGGATTTGCAGCTGCTGGGCAGTCTTGTTGCCCCAGGGTGGTGAGAAGGACGTATGACAGGCAGACACCTCAATCTCGCACTTGGATTCTTGATGGACCTCGGCTGTAGTCTCTGGTTCGTTCATCTTCAGCCTTTTAAAGTTGATCTTAATGGGGTCAACTCTGAGCTCTGCTCTTTCTCCAACACTTGGGTCCTCCTCCTTAATGAGCTTCTGTAAGATTGACATGCCTTTCATGGGAAAGTCTTTGTTGCATTTCGCCTCATCTAAAATGGATGAGTTGCTCTTTGTGATGACAGTGGTGCTGGTGCTGTCAGTTGGGGATTTGCTGGCATAATTTTGGTTGGGGACACTGTCATTACCGGTGGATCTAGAGCATTCACTGCTAACACTGTTGTTGTTGGTCTTGTGTATGTAATTGGTGTTTTCGTTGTCGGACTTCTCAGCATGGGCCAGCTCTGGCGCATTGATGCTGCTGCTGTTCTGATTGTTACAGGTGGCGCTGGATATGCTGGTGTTGTTGGTGACCGCTTCACTTGTGGTGCCGTTTGAACCTTCTGAGCCAACTGGCAAATTGTTGCTGTCCGTGTTTGGTTTGCTGTTGGCGTCAGCAGCACAATGCTCACCATTACTGCTAATGCTAACCGAGCAGGTGGCGATGCTATTGATGCTGTTGGTTGGGCTGTTGTTGTTCCCCAGTTTCCTGTTGTCAACGCCATTACTACAGCTGGAATAGCTGCTGCTACTGCTGCTTCGACTGTTGCTAGTGCTACTGACACAACCGCTGCTTCCCGCCAAGTCCAGGCCATTGCTCTTGTCTGACCCCACATTCGGTTCAGCAGTCTTGGTTGGTTCCTGTGATGACTGGACGACTGGAGGAAACTTTTGGGGGGTAAGTGGAGAAGAATATGAGACCCTCGTAACATGGGGCTTGGTTGTCATGCTGGCCTGCGTGGTTATAACTCCAACTGACTTGGGTTTTGTACTGGTACAAGGAACTTTGGCCATTTGAAGGTTTGGTCCTTTGGTCCCTGGATTGGCGGAGACAGTGCGGTGAGTTACGATGTGATTGACCTGCCGTGGTGTGACAGGTTGCTTCTGGGGTGTTCCGCCTTGGAAAACGGTGTTGAACATTTTTCTCCTGGCTTCTTCGATTTCTTCAGGAGACCAACTAATGCCCTGCTTCAGCCTCTGGGCGGTAAACCATAGTTTGATTTGCTCTTCAGGGAACTCTGAAACCACCGTTAGGTAACAGAGCTCGGCTTTGGTCGGGTAGGGAAACTTGCCAAAGGATGTCTTGAGAAAACTGCTGGTGTCCATGATGGCATTGTAGGTAGGGATGCTGCTGAGAGGGATCATCACCTTTGGAAGATCTTTGTTAGAGTCAGAAGCGAGGGAAGAGTATAAGGGGGGAGTGTGCTGGTGAAAGACTTGGTTGGACGCTGTAGTTTTCATCACATGGGTGACAGTGGTCCTTGGGTTAGCTGGGACACCAGAAGTACTGAGAGCCCCGTTCTGGAGTTCAGGCACATTAGTCAGCATGCTGGGGTCTACATCCTTTCCAGAGTCTATCTTACGCAGCTCCACGGTGTGAGAAACCACAATTTTTTTATGCTCCCCTTTGGCTTTCATCATCTTGGCGATTGGCGTTTTGGTGAGGGAGATCCCAGATTCTTTGTAGTCGTCTCTGCTGTTGGCGAAGAGGCTTTGCTCCACAGTTGTTACTCCGTCTCTCTTGCTGACACTTAAGGAGGCAGTAACCAAGCCCTCCATTATTTTAGGGTGGGCATTAGCGTTGTGCAGTGCAAGAGCCTCGAAGCGTACGACTGACACCCCGCAGTTCAGGCAGTAGAAGGTGGGCTGGGCCCTGAAGTCCAAGTGGCAGTTGTGCATGTGATCCAAAAAGTAGTTGAGATCTCTGGACTCAAATCGGCAAGTGACGCAGTTGTAGGTGCCTCCCTTCTGCGTTTCACTGCCACTGTCAGATTTAGAGGAGGTGTGGGAGAAATTGCCAGACTCCTCTCCAGAGATGCTGAGTATGCCATCTTCGGGGATAGTTGGTAGGAGTTCTGGGAGCGAGCCCAGTATGATTTCCTCGCGCACATGTTTGGATTTGGATGGTATCATGCAGGGCACAGTGGATTTCCTCTTGCTGGCCATATTGCAGCTTTGTGTGAATGGGACAGTGAGTGACTGGTGGTCCAGTGTGATGCGAACAGAGGGCAGGTGGACAGTGGAGAGGGCTGAGTGGAGTTTGGTGTCATGGATCAGCCACTAAAACATCACAGTGTTGCTTCATGCCTTCTGCCACTTTTGGACTACTGTCACACGTTGAACAGCTCTCACAGAACCTGAGGTACAAGAGAAGCAAAGAGAAAAAATGTATCGGTTGTAGAAAACAAATGCCACTAATGGAGTAAATTATGAAAGTAAATGGGAATGTAGGCACAATGTATATGACATTTAGATTATAATGACAGTGTGTTCGAAAAGCAACATGTAAACCATGTTAGAGCGAGCAGAATGCAGAGGAAGTGAGTGGCTTCACTCAGGCCAATACATGTGGGTGGAAATGTAAAGTGTGAAAGGAGCCGGCAATAAAAAACACAGAACTGAATGAGTCTGGAGCTTTCCTTTTAAAATGAGAATTTTGCCTTTAATCAAAAATGAAGGTCACAATTAAAGACTGCAGAAAGGGAAAAATGTGTGTGAATCTCATCCGCCAGACATATTTAAAAAAAAAATCTGACTGCAATTTGTGCACATCACTATTCATGCACTGAACATGAGACTGGAATGAGTTGCAAAATCCTGAAAAAGTTTTACCCTGAGTATACGAAGGACTTCTACAAAATAAAGACTTTTTCCAAAAACAAGGGGAGTGCCAGGTTTCACTCGTACACACACACCTTCCTAAATAAGGTGTTCTGCGTGGTTTTCACATATTAACACATATTTGATGAATAAAAAAATATAAAAATCCACCTAAAAAAAAGCCCAATTAACTATTTCTCACCATCTCCTCTGATTTGTAGTAATATATGAGCTCAGAATAATTACCGTGTCGTATACAGTAATGTGTAAACACCACGTCTGCTTTAAAGCAGCACCTTCCTGTGGGAGCGAGTTAAAGTCAGTAAGTGAAAACCTTTTTTAGAGCGCCTCTGGGATTTCACGCCTATCGACACACTCCTGATAGCGCCAAATGTATCTAACCTCGCCAACGGTCTCACATTGTTTCAGCAACCGCAAATATGCTAAATACGCACACAGGTTCATGTGTGTGCCAAAAACATTTCCTTCTTGTTGGACGTTAAGGTAGCACTTCTGTTTAGACACAAGGATTCATGTTACATGTATTATTTCTAAATGTATGTTCCTGTGGACTGTGAGATCTCACGCCCTGCCCCCGTGTGACTTGATTTTGTACAAAGGTCAAATAACAGTGATTATTTTATCATCTAACCTGGACGTCAGCCATGTACCAAACAATGTTACCGACATGACGCAATGTCAAGATGATTAGGTGTATCAGGTGTTTGTGTTGCAGCTGACATGATGCTGAAGACTACAAGTATTCTCAGGACACACAAAAACCCCTCATCTGGTATTACGCACACGCTGCTGGCTCTGATGGACTCATCCTACACTTGCTTAGTCGTAACAAGGCCATGCACGTATATGCTATACAAACAGACAGCTCAGGGGTACAAATCCACAAACGGACTCATTCTCCTGGACTGTTTCTGCAACGCTCGATCTTTTCCTCTTTGTTCTTCGAAAACGAGGAGGAAAAAGAGCCACGGTGGATACATTACAACCAGCGTGTCCACTTTTTTCATCTCTGCAAAGTGAAGAACACGGAGAACAAACGAGGAAGAGAATGTGAAAGTGGAGGCGGCGCTCTGCAGCCCCATGCCCTCCGCTTGAACTTCTGACACACACTTGCACTCGCACAGCCTCCGTTACACCATCCTGTCCTCATTTCTGACTCTGGAGATGCACTGATGTGCAACATGCTGCAGAAACTGGTCTCACCCCATCATCTTCTATTCCCGTCACTCACACTTTGCCTTTTCCTGCGAGCCTATTACCCTGAGAAGAAAACAACATGCCACCAAAAAAACTTCAGCATTCCTCAACATCTTGTTCTGCAGTTCACTGGCTGCACAAACTTTCAGCTGTTTTCCTCCTTCCCCACTTTATGGTTGCACACGCTGAGAAGCATTTTAACAGGCCGTGCATTTCACTTCATGTTTTCCATAGCTGGCTGGAAGTTAAATAAAAGATGAGCCCGCTCCAAAGTGAAAGTGTCATGTGACCGCCCCGCTGTATGATCCCACAGCACAATGCTTCCAGCTACATCTTTATCATTCCTACTGATGGACGCTGTTTGCTGATAGAGGACGAAACTGAAACAAAAGAAAAAACAAACAAACTAGGTCACTGGCATCTTATGCAGTAATCCTGGTTGGCTGAATCCTAAAGCGGCCGTGTGTTGTATGTTTTACTGCCAGAGAGGTCATGATATACTCTGACGGCACACTCGATTAACCCCTGCTGAGGACACGGCAGTCACCGAGTTCGTTTCACTGAGCGAGGGATTTAGAGTCAGCTTTCACGCTATGGTGATCACAAACATACATTAAAGGATGTCAAATGTTATATGATAAGAATAAAATCGTTTTAAAAAGGACGGTTCTGATCCTTTGACAGCTCTTTAATGACCTTGCTTCAGAAAAATAAAGTTCAAATCTGATCTGACTGATGAGCTAAAGGCTAGTCCAGAGGTCTGCAACCTTTTTAATCAAAAGAGCCATTTCTATATAAAACCTGTCTGGAGCCACAAAACCTGCTACAGCTGTGATTATCAACTCATGGCTCATGGGCTTGTCAAGCCAGTGAGTGTGACATTATAAAACTAAAATTTTATCATGAATTTTAACATTTATTGATATTTTTTACATTTTAAGACAAAAAAAAAAAAAAAACCATATCGCACAAAGAAAAAAAGTTTATAATGATATTGATAAAAATGAAAACACTGAACTCTGCAGATATGTGAGGAATAATAAAGAAGTATCGGGCGGGGCTGCAGTAGCTCAGTGGTCAGTGCCACAGTCTTGTGATCCTGAAGTTGTGGGTTCAAGCCCAGGTTTCATCATGAAGGACATCTGACGTGAAACAAATTGTCTTTCATGTGAGTGGGGACATCTGAAGACGGGAGCAGCCGAAGTAACTTACCGTACTTACTACTGGTACTTCAACAATTTCCCATGGGATCGATAAAGTTATCTTTTCTTACGAGTGGTTATTGGGCAAAAATGTACAAAAGTATGACGATAAAACTGCCAAAACTAGCCTTTTCTGTTGTGGGTATAAAAACCAATACAATAAACTTTTAACAAAGTTCAGGTCATCTGGACAGTTTCTTTTTCTTTACTTGAGACGTTTCATCCTGCATCCAAAGGACTTCATCAGGCCGAGGAGCCACAACAAACTGAGTCCCATAAGCAGCATATTCACATTGTGGACCAACCAGTTTACTGGTGATAAGATGGTTTCTGGGGTACACCCTCTCCACCGTTGGCTCCTCTGAAGCAGTCATAGTCAAAGTGGTTCAAAACATCAAAGTTCATGCTCAACCATCCAGGTAGAAAATCCAACAAAGTTCAGTCAGGTCACCTTAATTTCATTAAGTTTTGGTGAAAGCTTCAAGGAGCCACATGTGGCCCCTGAGCCACAGGTTGCAGACCCCTGGACTAGTCCAAGCAGGGCTCAGATCGAATTGGGTTGCTGCCTTCTTGAATCAACTCCATGAACTTTCACAGGGTTCCCAGTTTCCTCCCAGTGAGCCCAGAGGCATGCAGTCCTCTTGCTTCAGTTTTGAACATGTTCAAAAACCGATGTGACGCTTTGCTTTTGAAATAGTCACAAAGTCGATACGGGCGTCTCAAAAACTGTTCAAAATGTGTCCGCACAGCTTGTTGGTCACATGCGCTCAAAATTTAGTGAAACTGCTGCAAAAAATAACAGTTGCAACCCAGTGAGACACCGTGACAGTCACTTTTACAGGATTATTTATTTGATATTCTGTGGTTAGTGTGAAGCACAAATAGCTGCAGCAGCCCAGCTGGTAAGTTATGATACTTCTGCTTGGATAACCACATAAAACAATGCTGACAGTGGAATAAATGTTTGTAAAACAGCATCCAAAATGTTTGAGATTGGAGTTTTCGGACCACAGCAATCCAGTTCGGTCTTGGTGCCACTTAAATTAACCATTATCTTGTCAATTTGTTCGAAATTAAACTCAATTTCTCCAGACTGAAGTTGTTCAGAGCGCTATCTACAACAGGTAAGATATTAATAGTCTATAACATATTCTCAGAGCCCTATCTAAAAATAAAAGGAGCTTACTTATATAGCGCTTTCCAGCCCCCATGAGGGACCCCAAAGCGCTTCACAGTACCAGCCATCCACCCATTCACACACATTCATACACCGGTAGCGGTGGCTGCCATGCAAGGCGCCAGCCAGTCCTACCGGGAGCAACTCGGGGTTAAGTGTCTTGCCCAGGGACACAACGAGGTATGCAGTGACCGGGGATTGAACCAGGGACCTTCCGGTCCTGAGCCGGCTGCCCTGCCTCTACACCATCCCGGCCAAACTATTTATTTCAGCCCACAATGTTTTGAAATGACCATGAGCAAAATGAAAAGTCGTCATGTTATAACTCAATCACACGTACATGGCCTAATAAAAGTAACTTTATCTTTTGTTTAATTTTCAGAGCGACAAAAACAAAACTGGTGAATACTGTATGTCCATGTCACTGAATAATGTTATCCTGTTTGTTAATGCTGTCCACAACATGGATATAGATTATACTCCAGACATTTTTAGAAAACAAGAGGACATGGCAGTGCTTCTCTTCACTTCCTGGATGATAAGCTCAACAGCAGTTTATACGTTGAAGCGAGGTTACATCAAGAATCTGGTCGTCGATCCAGAGAAAGGGCTGCTTTATCTGGCGGCTGAGACGTGCGATCAGAAACGAGACGAGGGCCTCCCAGACGGGGCGCCGCTGAACGGGCGGCTCTGAAAAGCGCAGCGTTGTGTTTCAGCAGTAAGGTAGAGACGACGCTCAGACGATGGCTGTCCCCCGGTGCGTCGCACGTCCTCGTGCTGGCACCGGCTCTGTGGCTCAGAGGAGCAGACCAGAGGAGCCACGCAGGACCTGAAGTGAGGTAGAAGTGGCGGGGCTCTGAACGCCCGCGCGCCGAGGCCTCGCTCACTGGACTGAAACCATGTTGGAACCATTCAACTTTTCCAAAACAGGCGTTTGGAAACCAAAGGGATTAAGCCAGGTTTCAATTCTGATGGTGTTTCACTTCTGATGGGGTTTCAATTCTGATGGGGTTTCAATTCTGATGGGGTTTCACTTCTGATGGGGTTTCAATTCTGATGGGGTTTCAATTCTGATGAGGTTTCAATTCTGATGGGGTGTCAATTCTGATGGGGTTTCAGTTCTGATGGGGTTTCAGTTCTGATTGGGTGTTTTCAATTCTGATAAGGTTTCAATTCTGATGGGGTTTCAATTCTGATGGGGTTTCAATTCTGATGAGGTTTCAATTCTGATGGGGTTTCAGTTCTGATGGGGTTTCAGTTCTGATGGGGTTTCAGTTCTGATTGGGTGTTTTCAATTCTGATAAGGTTTCAATTCTGA
>JARVLU010001354.1:10621533-10636986 GCA_031762415.1 Simpsonichthys santanae
TTGCACAAACTGTTTTCTGTCTTTCAAATAGCTAGATACCCACTGTAATGCTGGTCCTCTAATACCATATTTATTTATGAATCAGTGAGACTACTGTATAAATAAAAGGTAAAAACAACAACAACAAAAACAAACTGACAGGTCACAGTGGACTGATAAAGCTTTCATCAGTCCACTGAGGGGGAGGGAAAACTCCTCCCCTCCCCGTCCCTGAGGGAGTTTCCCTCCTCGTTGTACACCATGAAGTATTTGCAGCCACTCAAGTGTAAATTGTAAATCTAATTAAATCGCAAATTTGCCTCGAGACGGAAGTGACGTTGATAGTGACAACAAGAGACTGAGGACGTGTGTGATGAAGTTTTTCTGAGGCTGTTCAATTTGACACTGAAGAAGACGACTTCACTGGTTTTAGTGCACAGGAAGAAGATTAAGACAGAGATCAAAGACTTCCTGGTAGACTCCTGTATTTATTTATTTATTTATTTTAAACAGCCGTGTTACTGGCACTGTTCAGAAAAAAAAAATAAAAAAATAATTTACTGTACGTATTTGTGTACGCATTTAATTAAAAGTTTTAAAAATCTTTCTGCGTAAATATCTCATGTTACAATGTGGACACACAGCTTATACACAAGTTTGGCCTATACAGTATATGCACAAAATTGTTTTTCTTTTTAAATTAAGTGGGTGCGCTTATATTCAGGTGCGCTCAAGTCCAGAAATTTTGTTAAGTTTTAGTAAATGCATAAACTTCTACTGATTTTTTTTCTTTTCCCTCAATCATTTTGACCCCCCCCCCCGCACAGATGTTTTACATCATGTGCATACACTCACTCATCACAGCTTGCTGAGCCGCTTGGAGAACAGCCTGGATGGCGAGGGCCTGGGCTTCTTCGGTGGCAGCTGCCTGAGCAGCAGCTTCGGCTGCAGCAGTCACAGCCAGTTCTTCATCAGACAGTCCGGTCACCATCAGAGTGGCTCCCTGACCCTCAGACATCAGCTCTGAAGGCAGGTTAAAGGCTGTTGCAGCTGCTGCTTCTCCCTGAAAGAACACAAAACAAGTCCCATCAAAGGATTGGGAAAAGAAAAGCTGCTCATCGTGGGAGGAAGTTCAGGACAGGAAGAGGAAGGGTTAGCTTTGTGCAACATCACTCACCTCTGCTTGTGTCTCCATAGCTGCTGTTGGCTCCTCAGCAGGTGCAGGTTCTGCTGCTGCAGCCTCATCCGTTTGCATGGGTTCTTCTGTGGAGCTGGCAGCAGTGCTCACCCCCTCTGTGATGGATGAAATTGACTGCAGAGAGAGAAAGAAGAAGCAAAACACATTTTTAAAAACATTTAAAAAAAGGAGTTTAATTACCCCCTCATGCACAGTATTGGTCTTGAAACTTCTCTGCACAGACACCAATAGTGACAAACATGCTGGAATGGAACTAAACCAGCTGCTAAGCCTGAGAAGAGTCATGTTTGCTTACAGGAACTGAAGGCCCCGGGGCCGGTGTGGACTGAGTGACAGTGGTGATGGCTCTGCCTTGAGTGGCGGCGGCCATGACAGTTGCTGCAGTGGTAGAAGCTACTTCTGTGCTGCTGGTTCCTTCTGCTTCTTCTTCGGTCTGCTGGGCAGCTGCAAAAATAAAACACAAAAACAGGATTAATGTTTGACGTCCAATAAAATATTGCTCTTCTTCATTTTAACCAACAGATTTGACCATGAAGTAAAAGGTTGAACTGATTCAATGGACTGATTTCCTGAAAGGTAAAACTGAAACAGAACATGATTCTACAAACAAACTCAGAAATTCTCATTTATTCCTGATCAATTAAAAACAGCCAACATTCTGTTTGGGTACTGAAATTATAGAACTTGAATCAAATGTCACGTCTAAAAGCTGCAGGTCAGAGGTCAGAGCTCTACGCAGATAATGAGCAGACCACATTTATTATTCATCTGAGTTAGTACGGTCAGTGACTGCTCACTGGGTGAACTTCATGCAGTGATGGAGAGCTGATGGTTTCAGCTAAAACCTGCTTGTACAACGTTACTGGACTGCAGGGATCAGCAGGTACAGCACTGGTAGACGCTCCAGTTACATACCTGTTCCTTCATCTGTCTCCATGCTGCAGGTAGCAGTGGTGGCAGTGTTGGTGGTCCCAGTCTCATGCGTTTCACACGGTGGGTTGGAGCAAACCCTCTGAACCAGGCCTGTTTCGGTGCTGGTCTGATCCTCTTCCGTGCTGGAGGTGGCTGTGGACGGAGTGTTGGTGGTCCCCGTTTCGTGGGTTTCACAGGGTGGGTTAGAGTAAGCACTCTGCACGGTGCCCGTCCCCTCTGTGTTCATGTTGGATGAAGCTTGTGTGGCTGTGTTGGTTGTACCCGTCACATGGGTCTCACACGGTGGGTTTGAACACACCTGCTGGACTCCTCCCATGTCAGACGAAGCTGTAGTAGCTGTGTTAGTTGTCCCCGTTTCATGAGTCTCACATGGGGGGTTGGAGCAGACCTGTCCTCCTCCTATGGTGGCAGAGGAGGTGGTGGCTGTGTTGGTGGTTCCAGTCTCATGAGTCTCACATGGGGGGTTGGAGCAGACCTGGCCTCCTCCTATGGTGGCAGAGGAGGTGGTGGCTGTGTTGGTGGTTCCGGTCTCATGAGTCTCACATGGGGGGTTGGAGCAGACCAGGGTTACAGTCCCAGAGCCATCTCCAGCTGTTCCAGCTTCAGTGGAGCTGGGCTGTTCAGAGGTTGGTGAAGCCAGGATGGACACAGGAAGATCCTGCACTGGTTGGGCTTCAACCCCACTGGGAGTGGTGATCAGAGTCACCTGTGTGGGCTGGCTCTGAAGAGCAAAAGCAGACATCTTTTAGCTGAATACATACCAAAAACACAGAAGACATTTTTGCGTCCTCAAATATTGCTACATCACCATTACCTCTTTTGGATTTCAATATCCCAACATATGACAAACTACAGCAACAACTCAACTGCTTTACATCCAATACTGAGACAAAAACATGAGTCTTACTTGCACTGTCATAGTAGGTGAGGAAAGTGTGGCAGTAGAAGCCAAGCTAGTCTGTGCAGCTGACACTGTGATGGCAGCTGGACTAATGACCTGGCTGGACAGCGTGGCGATGGTTCCCAGTGTGGTGATGGGCGTCACCAGAGAGGCGCTGGAACTGTCAGCTGTGCCTCCTGCTAAGGTAGAGGACACGGTGCCAGTGACGGTGCCAAGAGTGGTGACTCCTGGTGGAAGAGAAAATTGGAAGTGAAAATAGAGAAGACATGAAAAGCACCAAATAAATGCTTGAAAAGAACAAACAGGCTCTTTTACCAGTGGTCCCCTTGACAACCAGGGTGGTGACAGTGGGTTTAACAGCCGACACAGTTACTGGAGTAACAAGACGAACACCACCCACTGTGCTCATGGGCACAGTGCGCAGAATAGTGCCAGGTTGTCCAGGAGCACCCTTTAAAACCACCTAGAGACAAACAATTGAAGTCTCTTAAAGTGCAACAGGACATGACAACACAACCACAGAGTAGGTCACTCCACCTGCGTCAGTCCCTGCTGCCCAGCAGCAGTGGTGAGTTTGGGCACTGCAGTGATGATTTTACCAGGAGTTCCAGTGGTCATTACCTTCGTGGTAAGAATTGTTATCGGTGTTTTCATACCTGCACTGCTCGTCACACCTGCAAAGTCAACAAAACACGTGAAATCTTTCTACGTCTCATTCTGGCAGGAAGCCAAAGATAGAAAAATAAAATAAATGATAAAAAAGGTTAATTTAAAAAAAAAGTAGATTGATTACCAAGAGAGTTCTGTTTTGAAAACATAGTTTACCAATAAAACGTCACTCATTTTGTTGCAGCATGCAATCTATCAAATACTCAAGTGCAGACCTGTAGCTCCAGGCTGGGTCATGATGGCCGACATGGGGATGGTCTTAATGATAGTAGTGCCCTGCTTGGTAGTAGCAGGCGAGACCCCACTTATGTTGAGGATCGTGGGCTTGTTTCCTGTGCCTCCTGCCTGGGATGTTGTGATGATTGTTGTAGGCTTGCCGTCTGCAGAGGTTACCAGCTTCAGTATGGTGCCAGCTGGGAGCGAACCCTTTGTCTGAGAAAAAACAAAACACTAATTAAAGCAAGCCGTTCAGAAAAAGCCACCTGGTGCCTAACTCAGGAGTTTCAAGCTATCTCCTGTTTTTTTTTTTTTTTCCTGCACTCATGCAGATAGCTGACCTGTATGAGCTGTGTGAGAGGGTTAGTGGAAGCCTGGCCAGTGACAGCTGATGTCTGCACTGGCTTGGTTTGTACCACAGACATCATCTTGCCAAGGTTGGAGATCTGCCGACATAGGAGAGAGACTCAAGTTCATGAGTCACTAGAAAGCATCGGACAGCACAGGGAGTTCAGTGGGGAAAGTAGACCACTAAACCTGTGGCTCTGAGTCATTTCAGCCCTAACTGACCTACAGTCATGCAGATGACTAACATCATGCTGTATTTTCTTATTCGAGCTCTCCAACAGTCACTGTAGGCCAACCTATACACACTCTCCTACTTATCATCGTATGTTGTCACTGTCTTGTGACCAAAACACAAGACACGTGTGGAAAAGTAATTTACAAGGTCTGTGATTGACTGCATGCATCTAAAAGCACCAAAGGGTGCTTTCTGAGTTGAGTTCATTTAGAATACTAAGTGCTACACAATTTCTACAACCTTACCAGAGTGCCACTGCCACCCATTGTGAGTGGACTCTTGACCAGGGTGATGGTCTTGGTGACTCCTCCCACCACGGTGGTCACCACCTGAGCCTGCTGAGCCACTGTGACAGCACCAGACTTGTGCACAGTGATGATGGGTCTGGTTGTGGTGGGAGAGGATGCAGTTGCTATGCCCACCTGGGCTGCAGCGGTCTTCAGCATCCGGGTGGCCGGGTTACTGACCTACGAGCACAAAATAATTTCAACACAATTGACGGGCTGCATGGACTGTTAGAAATGAGGGCATTTGATTTGCTGTGTACCATTACAGGAGAAGCCACTTTCATTGTGGTTGTGCCAGGAGAAACAGCAACTGTTTTGAGAATAGTGGCACCTGCAGGAACATTGAGGACAGTGCCTGCAGAGGAGGGCGGGATCTTCTGTGTAGCTGCAGCTGCAGCTGCTAAAGCTGCCATGCCACTCATCTGAGGACTACTACCAATTGGCTAAAAATGGAAAAGCAAACTATTGTTGGAAACAGATCTGTAAAAACGTAAAAACAATTCACGCAACAGTTTTGACACCAAAGTGTGAAAAAGCTCATACCGAGCCTTGGGTGGTTTGAGTAGGCACGACCATTCGAACACCTGGAGGAAGGGATGTCACAGTGACGGGGGATTTCCCAGGCTGACTGGGACGAACTGTGACTACAGATGCACCAGTGGCTGATTGTTGAGCTGCAACTTTTAAAACAGCTGTAAAGCAAAAATTTTTTTAAATCAATCTAGACGTTGTTCTTTTAAAATGAACTTATTTTCTGTTGAAACAATGAGGTCCAACGTGTAGGGATGAGAACTATACCCGTCTGTGGTAAACTTTGAGCAGAGGGTGCTGCAGCCGCAGGAGCAGGACTTTTTGGAGAGTTAATAGGCTGTGATGGGGTTGCACTCGTGGCTGGGGAGGCTGCTGCTGGGGTTGCAGGAATATCATACTTCTGCAGCTGCAGCAAATACGTGTCAGCCGTGGAAACTGCGCCCCAGCTCACTTCCAGAGAGTTTGTGTTGGCACGGACTAGCTGTACCCTGGCAGGAGCATGTGGCCGCTCTGAAGGATGAACAATGGCAACATTAAAAACACCTTTGCACCAAACCTCACCAAAAACTTTATTATCAGACATGTTACAGCGCACCTACCTGTTTCCAGGTACCAAAGGTCTTTACAACAGACTTGGTTATTCCATGCTTTACGATAACCATCACGACCACTCCATACATAGAGCCTGGAGTTGATGGCCACAGCACAGTGGCCGGCACGGGCTCTGGGGATGTTATCTTCAAGAGTATCCATCAACACTGTTTCCCAATACATGGAGTCTAACAAAAAAAAAAAAAAAAGAGAGAGAGAAAAAGTTAACACTGGAACTAAATGTTTATTTAATGTGGTCTTTTCCAATACAATGTTGGACAAACCGAGATTTAGGCATGCAAGAGTGTTTGTGCATTTCCACTCTTTCTCATGTGTGGCCACTTTGACATCATCCATCACCAAAGGAACCCATCCTCCAAAAACATACATCCTACAAAGTGAGAGGGAAAGAAAAATAAAAATGTCACATCAAATGCAGCAAAGCAAACATTTAACAGAATTCAACCAGCATTAATTAATAATGATGAGCAATGAGAAAATGTGAGGCGGTCTTCTCACTTGTTTGTGATTGTGGTGGCAGAGTGAAGACTTCGTGGAAGTGGAGCTGTGCCACCTACTGTTGGTTTGTTCCATGTCAGGGTATCTGAGGACAAAGAACATATATTGAATAAAATCCAACATTTATTATTAGGGAAATTCATCCAACTCAACGTCATAGCTTTTATATTTCTCTGGAGTAATGGTATTAAAATATCATAAATTACTTTGTTATTGTGGTGTGCAAACAACTATTTTTAACATTTAATGTATAGGAGGTCATTTGTCCGATTTTTAATTTTTTTTAAACACAATAATAAAACCGTACCAATATCAAGTGTCCACAGATCTCCAAGACGACATCCGCTCATTCCTCCATAGATTATCAACCGAGACTTCCTGGTTGTTTTCTCTGTGTACACCACAGCAGTGTGACTCTCACGAGGAGGTGGCAGAACTCCATATGTTATTGGAATATCCCACCCAACCACGCTTGAACCCGGACGAAGCTCAAGTGTGTATAAATCATTCAGGTATCTGAGAAATAATACAAAAATCACACTCATGTAGCTGACTTAGGGAATTTTTAGTGATTGGGGACCCTGCAGGCTACAGGTGGAAAAACATAATTACCTGGGAATGTTGTTTTTTGGGTCTTCGCTGTCATTGGCCAGTCCACCAAACAGGTAGCATTTGTTACCAACCAGTGAAAAGCTGTGGCCAAGACGAGGACAAGGAGGGAATCCGTTTTTGGGATTTTTTGCTTTCAGTTTTTTCCATTCCCATCTGCTGGCCTGTGATAGAGACCGTAGTAAAAGCAAGAGGTAAGTCGTTTAGGTTAAAGTCAAGCTCAAACTCATAGTCCTCGCACCAAAACTGTGACAAAATCATTTTTGCCTTCTGTCGTGTTTATCTTGCCCTTCTTCCATTTGTACAGCTTCATTTAGGGTGAGGTTGTCAATATTTATTTAGTAAACAACCCATACACAGTTCAAAAACTTTCACCCTTCAGCTTAAAGTTTAATCGGGTAAAATTAATAAACTAAATAGCATTAATAGCTACACAATGCACTACCATATTAGTATTTTACAAACACTTTATTTGTAAAATTCAATGACAAACTCGTTAAAGACAGTTCAATAAGCATGCTCACTGCATGTATTATGTTTCAATTATTGTGTTACTATGGAGCTGTGCACTGTGCCTAGTCTTGTAATTATATTATTACTATGAAAAGAGATGCACTGATTGCTCAGCAGGTGACAAGAATTAGCCGAGTTCAGCAACACTAGTGAACAACTGATTAGGCACTCAAAGCTTAAACGATGTGCCAAAATCTTGAGCACAGACATTCAGTGCCAGAAAATATGTTAAAATTTTTATTTAGTAAAATAAATAAAAATAATAAACACTAGTGTCACTGCACCAGTGCATCTCCAACTATAAACTGCCAACCAAATGTTCTTTTGCCACCACTAAAAGTACCTGACAGATAGATAAACCCTATAAAAAGATCAACGTTTGCCAGAGAGGTCCATACAAAAATAAATAAACTGCTTCCTCTAAATTTACATTACAATACATTTATTACAAATGTTGTCAAACACACAATTTACTTAACTACTCACATATCTAAAATAACTTAAAATATTGGGTATATCTGTGTTTTCTCAGGTATCCAAAACATCCCAATAGCTTAAAAACACAGCAGCTACATTTCTTTCTACTGAAGATGTTCATCACATAGGAAGCGAAACATCTTCAGAGAAAAAGAGAGCCTTGTTTTTAAACCCACAGGAATATTGGTCTTGAAATGATTAAGTTTGGATCACATGCTGTTGAGTATTATTTACTGTATATACAAACCAAATGTAAGCATTTGCTTTTTTTCTCCTCACATGAACATTACCTGTAACTCATAAAGGTCGTTGCTGTACTTTCCATATTCCACCATTCCACCAAACACCAGCAACCTTGTCCCATCACACACAAAGCCATACGCAGCACAACCAGGGGGGATATCACCGCGGACCGCTGGGATAAACCATTGGTTTGTTGCTAAAAGTCACCAAAACAAAAAGTTGGTTTTATTTCGTCCTGTACAACACGATCAATGGCTTTATAACACAAAAAATGCCTTGAATGCAGCACAGTAGTAACAGTGAGTAACAGTTCTAGTAGTGTAGCTAAGTAAATTAGATTATGTGCCAATAAACAGAAACAAACAACAATAGTTAGGTTATTTTCCTTGAGGTTGCACACACCCCCTGCCTGTTTCCTGTTCATAACCTCATCCATTTTATTTTAGCCCGCCTTTTTTAACCTGTCATGAAACACTTCTCCAGCAGAGGGCGACAACGTAACCACAGGTTTGTTTGGCCTACTGAGGCCTGCACAATATTTAACTTCAGACATTAAACATATCTATTACACTTATGCGTTCTGTGAAAGAAAAAGTTGTATATGTTTATTTTAAAAAACCTTTTATGGTACACGCAAATATGCTGAGCATAACTATTTACCGCCTGCAAAAAACAGCAAGGATCCATATGCAAGCTAACTTACCTGTGTTGTATACATGTAGCTCATCAACAATTCCTTCGTTTCCGCCGCCAAATACGACCATAAGCTCCTTTATAGCCACGGCTCTGTGTCCATGTCTTGGCCGGGGAACCGGACCGGACCACCCGAGGACCCTTTTCCATCGCGGCTGCAGAACCGACGCAGTGGTCCCGGTCACTGCGGAGCCAGGGGCAGACATGACTTCTGCCGGAGGAAACATAAAAAAAAAGCATTTTCATTCCCCGAAGCTTTAGTTTAACCTTAATAATGTTGCAATCTCTAAAAACGCAGCTGCAGCATGTTACCGAGCAAAGCATCGAAAGCATTTTAGCTGTTTTTAGCGATCCGCAGCGGCAGAGCTGAAGAAATGTTAGCGGCAAAGCTGCATCGGTACTCAACTCAAACCAAGCAGGATGCAAGACGTTTCGATCCACTTTTACTTATATTTCTTCATTTATATTTGAAGCTATCTTGAGAGACGCATTAATTTTATATTTCCATTATGATAGGCATCCAAGTTTCCTCCAAGTTGTTTGAATTCAGTCCATGGAAGCAGCCATCTCGCAACCAAACAAACCGCCGCTAAAGCTACAGCCCGTCTGAAAAATGGCGGAAGCGTATTAAAAGGCTAAATACACGGGAACTAACCCACTGCACCGGCAAAGAAAAACAGCACAATAATAATAAACACTACAGGTTAAACGTTGACCAGGGAAGCAGGGGGATACAAATCCGCAACAATGGTTTAACCTAAACTTTGAATTGTTAGCGAGAGTCGGCTATTTTCATAGCTCACATATTGTAGCTAGCTCGATTAGCATTTTTGCAAAAGATTTACCGCAAAAATCCATGTTAAAAAGTCACTCAACGCTAACAGAAACAAGCACAGCTGGGAAAAAAATCGTATTTCTCAAATCCCATCGAACTGAGTGCCCAAATAAACAAGATTTTGATTAGCCTGCAGCTGTAGAATCAAAATAAACTGTTAGCTTCGCTAGCTCCTGCTGTTAGCCTCTTAGCCTAAATTACCTATGCTAACAGCGTTAGCATTGCGGCTAGCATCTGTCAAAGCGTCGCCAACTTTCACAATTAAGTTCCACCTAGATTCAAGTAATTCTAGCATGCATCATTTACCTGATACAAATTCGGTTGCACCAAAGGTATTAAAACGTAGCTAAACGTAGTTAAAGAGCTCAAACGCTGTGTTGCTGTGTTTCATGCCGTCTCTGGAAGCAGCCATCTTTTCGACAATCGGCCTTTCAACAGCTCCCACAAGAAAAATGGCCGGGCGGTTTGCGACAACAAAACACAACAAACCGAAAAAAGGCACACGGAAACAAAAGTTTCACTTACTTTATCAAATGCAGTAGATGTAAAAACACGGTTATGTGCTCTTATCTTGTGTCAGTAATTCAAATTCATTCAGTTTGTAGAGAAGTATTTGCTCTCATGCCTGCCTGGAAGCTGCCATCTTCTTGACAACCAGAGGCGGAGGAAAATGGAAGAGTCACCCAAAGTAAACATGGCGACGCCGACCCGCTCGATTGAAAAAAACCGTCTCTAACGCGTACGCGAGGATTTATATTACACATTATAAGTTAGTAAATAGTTTCCTGTAAGCGGATATACTTTACCAATCACTTAAAATCTTTGTAATGTAGATATGTGACGTATTTTATCCAATTATAGCAAGTTTAGTTAAAGCGGCAGGGTTATTGTCCCTTACTAAAGATGGCGACATGACTTGCACTGAAACCCCGTTTTATTTTCATATCTCGGGTGACGCTTATTTTATACACCCCCAAACCTACTTAACGAGACCCATGCGTGCACAATGATAGTGTATGCGAATTGGGAAACAATTTATAGGTGTTTTTAAAATAAAAAGTTGACACACCCACGTATACCGTTAGCGCGCCCTCCAGAGACATTTACACGCTTCACTTCTGATAAATGTGAAAAAAATAAAAAACCCACCATATCAACAACAACATTGTTTGGTTAGTCCTTGTTTTTCCTGTTCTGTTCAACTAAACAGCAAAATAAAAACCGACCCAACCAAATGGCTCACCAGTGACAGAATGTTCTCATTAAATTATATCCTATTAATCTCAAATTATCTTGTTTGCCATTGCTTTATTTAAGAAAATTAACATTTTAAATGTAGGATTTACATTCAAAATTAGAAGAGAACAAGTTATCTTTCATTCATTCATTTACTTATAGACTTATTTAGATAATTTTTTTTCATTGTCTGTTTCATTCAGTCACACATAATAATGAAGTAACATGATGAAATTAGCAGAAATGCATATCACCCACTTTTCATGCCAGAGTTTCAAACTTAGATCATTATATGATGAGAAATGTTTGGTCAAATCTTGAAAATAATGTTATGCACAATCTCATGTCATATATGCTCAGATCATGTGTTGTGAAAAACTCTCAGCTACTACCACCAGGGGCACCACGAAGGGGGGACCAGGTATGGCCACTTCTTGCCTTCACTGGGCCCCCCTTTGCCAGAGAGTATCCTCCAGAGTCCTGAGCTTTGTTTGGGTGTGGATTTTTAAATTGATGAACTCAAATTATTAAATCAGGTGTAAATGCACATTCAACAATTAATTTCAATAGAATCCTTCTGGTTAATAAGACATTTTGCTAACATAGAGTGAACTTCGCTAACATTTTAGGCAAATATTTTTCACAGTGACCTGGAGTGTGTGCTGTGAATAACTCAGCTGACACATGTTGACAGAATCAAATTCATTTTTGTGTGCTCAGATCCAAAAAGTATACTGTAGTCAGTTGTGGACTTACATCCAGGTATGTCCTGAAGGCTTCACCAAAACTCATTCAGTGCTTCATGACATATATTTTTCACAAATAGACTTAATTGACTTCACATTGTTAGTGACAAGAATGTAAACAAAGATTTTGAGTAAATGCTGACCGAGTTACAGGCATTTCTGTGTTTTCTGATCTAAAAGTTAGTCAGCGACAGAGGGGAATCCTGTGATTACTCACTGTAAAAGTTGCATTAAACTTTTGTCCTGTAGTTTACATTTTGGTAACAAACGGACACATTAACGCACACACAGGCAAAACACCGCTCACCGTCACCTTTCAGCTGTAGACAATAAATAAAATTTATTAGGCCAGTGAGTCATGAAACGTGAGGGAGCTTGAGACAATCTTCTGAAATTACTAATGACAGTAAATATGAACTATAGTTGATTTCTAATAGCACAGTGTTGCCATAAATGTCTCACAGTTAAAACATCTATAAAACATAAGTCATTAGATGATAGTTGCTGAGGCTGGTTGTGCTGTCATGTCTTTTTTCATTTTGTTTATTTGTGAGTCTTGTACACTTCAATCAGCACAAGTTTCTGCTGCTGCTGTTGTTTAGTGAGTGAGAAACTGAACATTTTAAGAACCATTGTTTTAGGTCATGCATGTTTAGACAAAATGTAAACAATACTTTACAATTCTTACTAACAAACATCAGATCCAAATAAATAGGATTTACTTTAATAATACTTATTTATTATTAACTAGTTCAGTAGAATTTAAATACATGAAATTTGCATGAGTTTTGTTGCTGTACATATTCAAACAACAAATAATAATGCAGTTTTCATCTGATCAGATTGTACTTTACAGTAAACCTCATCGGTGCTTGCGCGTGTTAATAAGTGCTTGTGGGTAATTACAGCATACATTTATTTACAAAAAATAATTATCAACAAGATCTATTTGATAATTGTTTCCTCACATCATCCCAAGTCATTTTTGTTGCCATAAAATGTTAATAATTGTAGTTGCAGCACATTAAATAATTAAAACATTTTATGACATAGTTGTTGAGTTGCAGTAGATTTGTTTTCCATAAGATGGCAGAGTTACATTTCTTTTAAGCTCTCTGCTCACAAAGTTTGTACATTTTGTGACCGTACAAAGCCAAGAGGGTTTTGATTCCTACCATTTTTTTAGATTTTGTAATAAACTGACACACTCTAATGAACAGACTTTTTTATGATTGTTTTTTATTTGTATTTATGCTGCCATCTTGACCAGGATTTTCTACAGGTTTACAGACACAACAAAAAAGCTAAAATATGTTCCTGAATTTAAAAAAAAATCTTTTGAAGATTTGCAAATTAAAATTCTGAATAGTTAGCGGATTTACTACAATGTGTCATCACTGTGTCATTCACTGAGCCCGTTTTAGGTCATGTCCTGCTGAGTTAATGAAGGGCTTTATCTCTAGATTCAGTCCTGGTCAAGACGACAGCCTGAGCACAAGACATACGAGCAAGCACCCGTCCACCCATATAAGGCTAGTTTGAAATTTTCAGGTAAGTTTTTGGATTTGTGGAACAACACAAGAACTCAGAGAAAACACAGGGGAAAATATACAAATAGCACAGAACCAACAACTTTGTTGTGAGGCTACAGTATTACGCATACCATTAAGCAGCCTCCTGCTTTCTCTTTTCATTCAAATAAGTTTTGGGTGTTTTATTTTGACCATTTTGTTAAGAGAGGAGCTGAGCCGTCTTCTGATCACCACCTGGTAGTGAGTTGGATCAGATGGCAGGAGAAGATGCCGGACAGACCAGGTAGACCCAAATGTGTAGTGAGGGTTTGCTGGAAATGTCTGGCAGAAGAATACACCAGAAAGATCAACTCTCATCTCCAGCTTTAACCACATCCCAGCTGAAGCGGGAGACACTGGCTGAATGGGCCATGTTCTGCGCCTCAATTGTTAATGTAGCTGCCTTGAGCTGTGGATGGAAGGTTGATGGTGCTTCTTGTGGTGGCCATCCTTGATCTCGGTGGTGGACACCCCAGGGTAGGGAGGCTGTCAAGCTGAAGAAGGAGTCCTATTGGGCCTTGTTGGCTGGTGGGACTCTAGAGGCAGCTGAGGAGTACTGGAGGGCCAAGCGATCTGCAGCCTTGGCTGTTGATGAGGCAAAAGCTCAGATGTGGGAAGAGTTCGGTGAAGCCTTGAAGGAAACTTGGATGCCTATCATAATTCACCCTGATTTCCTTAAGGCTCTGGATGGTATTGGGCTGTCTTGGTTGACACACATTTGCAACATTAGGTGGACATCGGGGGCAGTGCCACTGGATTGGCAGACTGGGGTGGTGGTTCCCCTCATCAGAAAGGGGGATTGGAGGGTGTGCTCCAATTATAAGGGCTTAACTCTCCTTAGCCTCCCTGGTAAGGTCTATTCAGGGGTACTGGAAAAGCGAGTCCAATCATTGGTCGAACCTCAGATGCAGGAGGAATAATGTGGTTTCTAGCCTGTAGAACAATCGACCAGCTCTTTACCCTCACTAGGGTCATCAAGGGGTCATGGGAGTTTGCCCATCCAATCTACATGTGTTTTGTGGACTTGGAAAAGGCTTTTGACTGTTTTCCTCGAGGTACACTGTGGGGGATGCTCTGTGAGTATGGGATTTTGGCCCCATTGCTACAGGCAATATTGTGGAAACTACACAGATCCATTTGCCTATCTCAAAATCTATTCGTACCTCACTCATGAATAAAACTCCAATAAACCTTAACTACTCCACTTAAGGCAGTACCTCACTCCTGGAAAGGGCAGTCCACACTTTTCAGACTAAGGACCACTGGCCTTAGATTTGGAAGTTCTGATTCTCAGCCCTGCTGCATTGTACTTGACTGTGAACGACTTCTGTGAGAGCAGGAACTTGTGGCATGATGACGCCAACAGGATCATGTTATCCACAAATAGCAGAGACATAATCCTGAGGCCACTGAACTGGACCCCCTCCACTCCATCCCCTGGCTACACCAACAAATCCTGTCCATAAAAGTTATATACAGAATTAATGACAATGGCCATCTTGGCGGGGTACAACTCCCACCCTGAAGCTTTCAGACTTATTGCTGGCAAAGCAAACTAAACACTTGCATTACTTTCATAGAAACTGAATGGTCCATAGCAATGGACCCTCAATCCCAAGTAATGGAGTATCCCCTCAGTGTACCTAGGAAAACATGGTCAAGTTGATTCAGTGTTATAAAGCAAGACAGAACCCACATTGTTCCTCCTGGACCTGAGGTTTGACATTCAATCAGATGCTCTTTCCCAGCACCCCTGAACAGACAAGGGGAGGAAGAGGGGAATCACCACCCCAGTCTTTCAATCCAGTGGCACTACCTTCGATGTCCATTGAACGTTGCAAAGGTGTGTTAATGAATATACAGTAGCCATCATTATGGAAGGTATGCTATGGTATCAATTATGGAAGGTACCAATCCCCAAGTACCCTGACTCATCTCCTTCCATGGTAGAGATGATGATAAGATTATGAAGGCCTGCAAATTATTCCTTCCTTTGCCAGAAAACATCACAACAGCACCCCACCTAGTCCTCGAGTTATGTTGCCCCCGACTTGCGGCAACTCGGACTTGCGAACGCCTCCCAGTGACGTCATCACACCTCCCATTGACTTTCAATAGCTGCA
>JARVLU010001354.1:10691649-10701780 GCA_031762415.1 Simpsonichthys santanae
CACCCACCCACCCCCCCCCCCCCCCCCCCAAAAAAAAAAAAAAAAAAGTCTATAAGAAATACCAAAGCATGCAGCAAAAATATTAAAACATACTAAAATACTAAAAACAAGGTGCCAAAGTTGAAAAAGAAATACATCAACAGAGTGGTTCGGTTATCAGTGAGGTTCTTTCGTTCTGTTCTGTCAGTGGCGTGGTCTTGTTAGCAGGTCCGTTCGGTCAGCATCTTGATGGTAATAACGACTGCAGCAGCTGCCCTCACAGAGCCCAGTCCAGAACTGGGTCCAGCAGACAGATAACAGCCAAGATTTTCCCCGCCGAGCCGTTTTGTTTGTGCAGGCCGATGGAGGATTATGGAGACAGCCACCATAACAGGCCAGAACCTGAACCCAAGACTAGAGGAGATCTAGGAACTGAAATGAACCAAGATGTCAGGATGGCATGATGGCAAAGCAGTGACATGCCAGTAGCGTGGGTGTGCAGTTTAGGCACAACAAAAGGTTAAATCAAGATAAACAGGAACAAAAAAACATCAAGTCAAAGTGGAGCCCCTGTTACTGCGACTGTGGTGCTCGTGACATCACTGCTCGATGTACTTCTCACTCACGTTTCCAATTTGCTACTAAATACCCATAATACCATTCTGTGACCGTGTGACCAAAAGTTACCCTAATGACCAATGAGGTACAGTACCGTACTCTCATGGAGTCATGAGAACCCACCCGCCAAGATAGACTTGCATTGATCAGATTTTCTGTTTAAAAATCTGCTATCTCCTCAGATAAATAACATTATTAACATACTTTTTATGTATGTGAATGTTTTCGGTACAGTGCCCTGAGTCGACTTCCATTATGATTTTGCGCTTTATAAATATACAGCTGAATTTAAATAAAGTTTGAAAAAATAAAGGAATGTGTGATCACAGTAATTGCAGTGGGGGTGGGGGTGGAGGCTCACCGTACAAATTCCAACTGAAAGTTCAAAACATAAAAAAAATCACCATGGAAATAACATTCATCCATCCATCTGTCAGGGCGTGAACAACTCTGTCACCTCCAGAATACAAGGAAATGGATTCATTTTCACTCAAATTCTGTTGGACTTTTTTATTTTACTAGCTGTGTTAAAGTCATTGTTCAGAAACAAACATTTACCATAATGTACGTAGCCTATTCTGCGTATGTTACAGGTACATATTTAAATAAACGTTTTTTTTAATTTATTTATTTATTTTTATTCAGTGTACTGTAAATATTGATCTCGGTGTGAGAGAACGGAAGAGGGTGTTCTCTGAGTCAGTAACCATAAGGCAGAGAGCGTGTCATCATGAAAACCTGTGAGGATCAGCAGTCTGTGTGTTTGTGTTGAAAGCAAACTAAATTCTTTGAAACATCATCTGGTGGTTGATTCTTGTACTACAACAAGAGCTACACATTCTATCAGGAGCTGTGTACAGTTTATGGTATAACATAGTGGACACCCACAGCTTATACAACAATCTTACTTATGTACAAAATTGTGTTTCATTTTAAATGTAATATGCATGGCTTACAGTCAGGTGTGTTCTACAGACTAGCACTTATGGTACTGACTTGACTTTACAACCCATAGTTAGTGTCGTGTTCTGACATCAGGATTGTTGAACCCAATTGCAGGAGGATGACAGGAGGCTCGTGGAAAATCAAAATATTTATTATACAAAAATAAAGCAAAGGCTGACAGGGCATCTTACTTACAGAAAACAGGACACAGGACGGAAGGCAGAAAACGCACCATAAAGATAATCCAGAGACAAAGACAAGACACAAGGGAACTGAATATATACACCCACAACATTGATTGGGACAAGGACAGGCACCTGCAGTGATTAACATTAGACACAGGTGAGATAAGAGCTAAACACAAGGAGGGAGGGCTGACTGGAAACATGAGGAAACAAACAATGACAAGACAAAACCAAAAACCCCTATAGTCCACCCCCCCCCCCCCACACACACACACACACACACACTCAAGGGATGGTTCCTGACATCCCAAAGATGATGCTACATCCAACTTGGGTGGGAGGTGGGGAAAAAAAACAGGACAGACCAAGACGGAGAAACACAGAGGACCAAAATAAAAAACGACAGGCAAAACCTGGGGAACTCTAGACAACAACGAGTACCAGGACCCCAGCCAAAAGTCAAGGTGGTCGGTCAGGAGACCGCACAAGGCAGGTCCAGTGTTCAGGTGGGCAGCCTGGTGACCATCCCCAATGAGGCAGGATATCCAGATGCTGACCTGGGAACCATCCATCCCCAAGCCAGAGTTCTTGTGGGCAGCTAGGAAACCGTCCACCCATGAGCAGCAGCAGTGGTGTGCCTCTGAGCCCTCCTGAATTTGGGCAGATGAAGACCTCAGCCGACGGACCACTGGCGAAGACCCTGGTGGACGAGCCAGGAGCAAAGACATCGAAAGACTGACCATGGGTGTGGCAAGGCAATGACCCTGAGCTCTCTGCAGATCAAAGATCTTCTGCTGTAGATTCAGGAGCAAGGACCTCTGGAGACAAGCTGGTAGCGTGGACCTCCGGAGACGAGCCGGGAGTGAGGACTTCCGGAGACCAGCCAGGACCGAGAATCTCCAGAGACAAGCCGGGAGCGAGGACCTCCAGAGACAAGCCGGGAGCGCTCCAGAGATGAGCCGGGAGCGAGGACCTCCAGAGACGAGCCGAGAGCGAGGACCTCAGCCGAAGAGCTTGGATATTCTGCTGTAACGTGAATCTCGGCAGAAGAGCCAGGGAAGAGGACCTCAGCCGAAGAGTTGGGAGTGTGGACCTCAGCCGAATTGCCGGGATCTTCTGTGGTAGAGTGGATCTCAGCAGAAGAGCAAGGGATGAGGACCTTGGGCGGCCCAGGAACGAAGACAGCAGAAGAGCCAGGGTCCAGATCTGCAGCAGGCGGTGGAGTCAAATCTGCAGCAGCAGGCAGTGGTGGAGTCTGGGCTGCTGCAGGTTGTGATGGAGTCAGGGCTGCAGCAGGAGAGTCGGGGACCAGGGCTGTAGCTAAAGAGCCAGGAATGGGGACCAGAGCTGCAGCAACAGGAGATGAGGTCGGAGCTGCAGCAGGAGAACCAGGGACTGGGACTGCAGCTGGAGAACCAGGGGGCAGAGCTGCAGTGGGTGTTGGAGCCAGAGCTGCAGCTGGGGAGTCAGGGACAGGAAACAGAGCTGCAGCTGCAGTAGGTGAACCAGGGACCAGAGCTGCCGCAACAGGTGATGGAGTCTGAGCTGCAGCAGGTGGAGGAGTCAGTTGTAGCAGGTGGTGGAACCAGGGCTGCCACAGGAGAATAAGCCATGAACCCCTCAGGAGGATTAGTGTGAGGATTGTCCACCTGGGTCTCCTCGCAGTAGGGCAAAAGCGGATCCAAGTACATTGCCACCACAGAAGCCTGCCACTGTTCCAGCTCCTCCAGTGAGGGAGGGCTGGACTGCTCCTCTGGCAAGTGGGGGCATGGTTTCCTCTCCCCCAGTGACCCCCCCCCCCCCCAGCCCTCACTCCTCTTGAGAGCAAGAGCCAGACAGCTCCTCTAGGGGGCACGGGTACCTCGCCCGCAGCAAAATTTTCTGCCGTTCGACCGGCAACTGAGGGCTGGGCTTCCCTCTCGCCTGTGAAGCTCTCTCCTCTCTCCGCTGGACCCGGGGGGTGGGGGTGGGGGGGACAAGCAGTTCGCCCCCCTCTCTCAGACGATCATTGGTGACAGCCAGGAGGAGAACGAGGAGGAGGTGGGTAGCAGCGTTCAGCAGCAAGACGCATTGATGAGGGAAGGAGAGACAGTGAAGCTGAGGACCCAGGTTTAATGGCCAGACGGGTCCCCAAAAACGGATGATTCTTTCTCTCTTCCTGTTCTCTGTCTTGCTGGGCAGTTTTATCCGCCTCACGGGCCAGAAACTCAAACAAAGTTATCATCTTCCTGCTGGGTTCAGTATGGTCTCCGGATTCTATCAGGATCTGCGGTCAGGAGTGTTGAACCCAAGTGCAGGAAGATGACAAGGAGGCTCGAGGTAAAATATCAAAAATATTTATTCTCCAAAAACAAAACCAAAAGGCTGACAGGGCAGTCACTTACTGGTGCAGTGAATAGCTGAGAGCAGACAGGATGGGAGGCGGAGCAAGACACCATTGAAGGACAATCCGGAGACAAAGACAAGACAGAAGAGAGCTGAATATATACACACACTGGACAACGACATCCACCTGTGGTGATTAACATGAGACACAAGTGAGACAGGGGCTGAACACAAGCAGGGAAAACACAGAGAGCTGAATCAGAAAACGAGGAAAAAGACAGAGACGGGACAAAAACCCAGAAACGCTACAAATAATTGTTTCTTCTACTCCTATCATGTGCCAGCCGACCCTAAAAACAGTTCATTTTAGAGGTTTATGCTTCAGACACTGAAGTTGAGACATTTTGTTCCAGAGATCCCCAAGTGACAATAAGGTGCACCCCTGTGCATTTTTCTCTCTGCATCTTTCCTCAGCTGAGCAAAACTATCACGTTGGTAACTGAGAGCTCCTTGCTTTCAAGTTGGCCTTGGAAGATTGGAGACATTGGCTTGAGGGTACAGACATACTTTTCCTCATTTGGACGGATCACAAAAATCTCACCTACCACTGTGAGGCCAAGAGATTGAACCCCAGACAGGCTAGGTGTCTCTGTTTTTTACGATTTAACTTTGTGCTAACTTATAGACCCAGCTCCAAAAATGTGAAGCCTGATGCCCTTTCATCAGTTTTCACCACCAGAGGACACTGAACTGGAGACAACCATCTTACCCTCATCCTGTGTGGTCAGTTCTCTAACATGGTCCATTGAAAAGGACATTCTCGAGGCTCAGAAGTCTGAACCAGACCCAAGGATGGGTCCTTCCGACACTATGTTTGTACCCACTAGTGCAAAAGCTAGGTACTCAACTGGCTATATACCCACAATACTTCACAACATTCACACAACTTCTGCCACTGGCATGTCCCCATTTGAAGCTTCTGTAGGTTACACTCCACCATTATTTCCTCGTCAAGAAAGTGATGTTGCGGTTCCATTAGTGCAACATCACTTTGGGAGATGTCGTCGGGTCTGGTGCCAAATCAAGCTTGCCTTGCTTCGAACAACTGCCAAGAACAAGGTGGTTGCTGACTGTCATCGCTCTGCAGCCCTGTCTTATGAGGTTGGACAAAGAGTTTGGCTATCAAACCACCACATCCAGCTCAAGGACACTCCATGCTAGTTGGACCACTGCTTCATCTGTTCCTTTCCCATTACCCGTTTTATCAGCCTCACTTCGGAAAGACTCCAGTTAGCCTCTTCTATGTGGATTCATCCAACATTCCACTTGTCTCAACTCATGCCTGTCACCGAAAGCCCGCTGTGTCCTCCCGTCTCATTGACAACCATTCGGCCTTCATGTTCCTCCGTATCCTGGATGTATGGCAGCGGGGGTTCCAGTATCTGTTCGACTGGGAGAGTTATGGTCCAGAAGAGTGTTCATGGATTCCGAGGTCCTTCATCTTGGCCATTCTGCAGGCACTGGGACATTGCTTACCAACGATAGTTGTGTTCTAGCCAGTTTGTTTCTGGTATCAGCAAGAAATTAACAGTTTGTTTCTGATATCAACAAGAAATTAATTTTGTACGTTTTCAGCACCTTCTCAGAGTTTGGACCTTGCTGCTCACCTGCCCTGTCTTGAGCTCCCTGCAGACCTCTACTCCTCCTGCGCCTCTACAGCTGCTTGTGCCTTTCACCACTTGCCATTTCTATGTGCCATTTATATTGAAGAGCTCCTGGACAAATACCTCCTCGCTCCCCTCATACTTCCAGTAAGATCTAAACATCAATCTTAAAACACCATTCCACCTGCAGACTATTAATCTTCCCCTCTGTTCTCCAGTTGATCCAGACTCCAAGTAGTGATGTCATCGTATTTATCACCTTTGTAAATAAACGCTGTAAACTGTTATTTGTGTCCTGGCCTTTGTTCAGTTCGGGTTTTTTGTTTGGGTACACATAACAATAAACAATATCATAACAATAAATTGTTTTAGAAAGTTTTATGGCGATGTCAAGGCAATGCCACAATCCTGTTCCCTGAATTACAATGCAGTGCTCCTTCAGACTAGTTCTAATTGAAGGTTTGACAAACATTTCCATTCCCTTAAGGTTATAAATACTTTTTTTAAATAAATTTTAATTGAATATTTAGGGGCAATATTTTTATGAGCTTTATACATTATTTGTAAAATACTATATTCATCCAAATAATACAATTTTAATTTCAAATGATTAAATATATTTGTTGGGTGACCATAGCACTTCCTACTAATAATTCTTCTAGCTCTTTTTGGTAAAATAAAAATTGGATTTGCAATTGTTTTGTATGCTTTCCTCCAAACTTCAACACAATAGATTAAATATAGAACAATCATTACATTATACAATTATACATTTGGTCAGAAAGCTACAAAGAAACTATAGTAAAACATGTCTGCTAATGATCTGAACATGAGCTAACACTTAGTCCAGAAGCCAACAGTAAATTAATTTTTGCTTAGCATTTAACTTTGTTTTATGGGGGGTTAATTTTTAAGTTCTCAAATATAAATCAATTAATTTATATTTGAGAACTTAAAATTTATTTTACTTAGAGATTATTTAAATATAACAGAAGCTTCATGTTTTGTATATGCATTGATATTTTCTGCAGACTTTTTAACAGAACAAAACAAAAAACATAAAAGAAAGGTAAAAAAATAAAGATATGATTATTTGGACATCATTAGAAACAACATATACGATAAGCTAAAGGGAAGCAATGAAAAACATTTTATGCCGATTTGTTAACGCCAACATATAAAAATTTATTTATTTATTTTTCTTTTTAATTCTGTTGTTTTGGTGTCTTACTTTTCAAATGGAAATTGAGTGAGTGGGTCTCGTGTAAGCAAGAGTACTTTTCTCCAACCATAACCAAAACAGCCTTCTCCCTGGAGGATCCATCCATCCATCTTTTACCCACTTCTTCATTTTCGGGTCGTGGGGATCACTGGTGCCCACATCCAGCAATCACTATGCAAGAGCTGGGAGACACCCTGGACAGGTCACCAGTCCATCACAGGGACACAGGAGAGAATGTGCAAACTCCACCCAGAATAACCCCACCCTCCCCCCGGCCCAGATTCAATCTGGTGACCTTCTTTCTAAGAGTTGGCTGCTCTACCAACAGATTCGCCATGCCACAACCAAGGCATTCCCATTCATTTAATACATTATCTCTCCAAAGATTTCTGAGTCCATCTCAGTGTCTCCTCTCAGTGGCACAAAACCTTTCAGAAAGAGGCACAAGTGACATTCTGATCAGATGCAAGCCACCTCTGCTGACTATATGCAAAGGTGCAGCATTTACTTCAGTTGCCTCTAGATGACATAGCTCCTCACCTTATCTCTTAGACTGAACATGGCCACTGTGCAGAGGAAGCCTCTGTCAAATGCTTATTGTTCTTTCTGTTGTGATCCATACCTCATGACCACAGACAAAGTTTGGGACATAGCCTTTTAACTCAGCTCCTTTTTCACAATGACAGATAGAAACACCACCCTTATTACTGCAGAAAGCCCCAAATCCACTGATTCATCTCCCACTTCAATCTCTTCTGAACAAGACTCCCAGAAACTTAAACTTTTCTGCTCAAGGCAAAAGAATCACCCCTAAAAATAAAAGCAGTGTGGTCCCAGGTCATTGCCTAGTCATTAACCACAAGCTTTGATACACACATATACACTTTGATACACACACATAAACATTGTGGATTATAAAAAGAGACACACAGAACTAAAGAACATTTGCAAACACACACATTATATGCATATATAAATACAGTATATATATTTTGGGTTTTCATGAGCTGTATGCCATAATCATCAGTATTAAAACAATTAAAGACCTGAAATATTTCAGTTGGTGTGCAATGAATCTGAAATATATGAAAGTTTCATTTTTATCATTACATTATGGAAAATAATTACCTTTATCACAATATGCTAATTTTTTGAGAAGGACCTGTATTTCCTTAAAGATGTGGGCCTTTGTGTAAAATGCTGAAGAGTGAGGCTTTTGTTGGAGGCTGGTCTTTATTTTTTATTTTTTTATCCTCCATGTTATGACAATATTTACTACATCCTGTTTTGATGAACAGTTGTTACATATGGTGGTGCAAAACTTTACCTTTCTTTTTTTTAAACAGTTTGCAACAAGTACCATATGTGGAAAACAATAAATCCTGGTGGATTTCAGAGAGACCATGCTGTGTAGCTGGAAGATGTATAAACAAAGCATCAAACATATCACTAACTTAAGGCTGACTTCTTACCTTTAAAACTTTAACGTGGTGTAATATCTTTCAGGATGCTAAGAACAAACATGTCTTAAAACAAGTTTAAAAGTGAAGCACCTTTAATTTTTATCAAAGAAAGGACTGTTTCTGTACTCATATGAAACAAACACGAGGAAATGTTTATTTATTTATTTTTACAAAAATAAAAAGCTTACAGGCAAATGTTTTAGCACTTTACTGATTCATTGAATATTCTGTTGAACTGAAACACTTTTGGTTGTATTTTTGTTACAGCCTAAAGACGGACAAAAGGCTGATACCTCAGGAAGGACATCTAATACAGAGCTAACAGTTGTTCAACGTACCAAGAACTCCAGAAAACCAGAGGATGTCAGGAAGCAAAGGGTGAATCTGCTTATGTCAGATTACTTGAATTAATGCAGTTAAGGCAGTAGTATTGTGTTAAAGATTCAACAGTCCCTAAATAAACACTTTTACTTTTCAGCTTCAAGCCCAGCAGGAGAAGCAGAAACTGTCCAGAGAGCGTGAGATGATGAAGAGGAGAAACCTGGAAGTTTTTCAGAACGACATCCTGCAGCGCCAGAGAGAATTTGAGCTGAAGGTAAATACCAGCCAGCTGCTGAATCCAGTTAGACTCACTTCCTGCACAGTGTGCTTGTAGTGTTTTGTGCACTTTTTAATTGTGTTCACAGGAAACGGAGATGCAGAGTTTGGAGAAACACGTTAACTTTGAGAATGAGAATTCAAGAAAGGCATATTACAGGGAATTTAAAAAGGTATGTAGCTGATGTATTGGTTCTGAACAGTATTCAGTCTTGTTCTGAATTATAAGTCAATCTTTACATAGAAAAAAAATAGTTGTTTTGTTTGTTTTTAAGGTGGTGGAGGCCTCAGATGTCATTCTGGAGGTGTTGGATGCACGAGATCCTCTGGGCTGCAGATGTCCTCAGGTTGAACAGGCAGTCATCCAGAGTGGAACCAACAAGAAGATAGTTTTAGTCCTTAATAAGATTGGTGAGAACACTAACAACAGAAGTGATTAAAAAAATGCACAGCTACAGGTACTGCCTTTTTTTTTTTGTCTAAGAGCAAACTGATTTCTTTATTACAGATTTGGTATCAAAGCAAATTGTAGAAAAGTGGATTAAGTATCTTCGAAATGAGTTTCCCACTGTGGCGTTTAAAGCATCGACTCAACATCAAAATAAAAACTTGGTAAGAAAAGACGTCGGATTTGATTTACCTGATGAAATATAATAATCATATTCTAGAAGTTTAGGGTAATAATCACCGATCTGCACTTCTTGTCTTGCAATGAGCAGAAACGCAGTAATGTTCCAGTGTCGCAGGCCCCCACAGAGCTTCTCAGCAGCAGTGCATGCGTTGGAGCAGAGTGCCTGATGAAATTACTGGGCAACTATTGTCGCAACATGGACATAAAGGTGGCCATCACTGTAGGTGTTGTAGGTAAGATGCAAAATGAGTCAGGTTTACATGTTGTGTCCACAGAAGACCTGCTCTGGAGTCCTGGTATTAGGCTAAACCTGTTTTTGAGTTTCTCCAAGAACTCAAAACTACGATGGAGCTTTAGGGCCACGCTATGGTTAAAAAATTAAAAGCCATAAAATTATGAGAATAAAGTTAAATAAAATCTTAATATTACGAGAGTAGTCGTACAAGACTTTTTTTTTTTAAAAAATTTTTGTTACACAACCAATGGGTCTGGTGGAACCTGC
>JARVLU010001354.1:10723320-10734884 GCA_031762415.1 Simpsonichthys santanae
TCTGACCCGGCCCCAGCCCGTAGCAATCATTTCCAAACCCTACCTGACCCAACGAATTAAAATTAATTACCGGTCCGAAACCCCCCCCCCCCCCCCCCTGAAATTTTTAATTAATCTTTGACTGCTTATATAGTTATTAACGGTCGGCGGATGCGCACGGCTGTGTAAATGGGGCAGAAGATCGGAGCTGAGGTGGTGTTTGTCCTTTCATGGCCATCAAAGTGCATTAAAATCCATGTTTCTGCCAGCATTCTGCATTATTCAGGCACGGACCATGCTCTGACATGTCAGATATTTTGTGATTTCACCTGTCTGGGTTGTCAGCCGTGCACGTCCGCTGCAGCGACTGAATGAAGGTCCATTCGGGCGATGGATCGCTGGCAGTAGTCCATCTGAAGCTTAACTGAACTTTTTATCTCTTTCAAGGCCAGTCAGTGCGCAGTCAAATGGCCATGTGCAGCTGGTGATTGTATGGCAAGCCATGTTGCCATATAATTGGATCGTCAGCCGCACGCATCCACTGACACAATCAAAAGCCCGACACGACCCGGCCTGCACATTGAGCGCATTATTATGGCCTGGTCCAAACCCAGGTCAGGCGGGGTTGGGCTCCGGGTTCGGGTTAGAAAGGACCTCTCTAACACCTGTATCAATTTTAACAGCAAAACTCAATTAAATAAAACATATTTATTTGACAACCTGTTCACATCACTGCATTTCTTAATATAATTGTTACTCAGCATTTTAACAGTCTGAACACTGTTTTGTATTCATTGTTTGTATTAACTGTTTAGTGCATCAGATTTTCGTATTTAACGTTAATGTTTTTGCTGTGTTTCAGGTGCAGACCCACTTGGAGAACCCCACCAAGTACCACATCCAGCAGGCTCAGAGGCAGCAGGTGAAGCAGTACCTCTCCACCACTTTGGGAAACAAGACAGTGACTCAGACTCTCAGTGTGTCCCCTGCCCCCCAGTCCAGTTCAGCCCCTGAAGTTGGCCCTTCGGCCAGCAGTGCTCCTAACAGTCCTATGGCTCTGCTCAACATTGGATCCAACAAAGAGGAAGTAAGAGAAATCCTGTGGTTTACTGTCTTCTCTGTGGGCTTGTGTTTGCTTTGACAGCAGGTTGCTCAATGCTTCCTATTTGCCTTTTTTGCAAAATCACAGTACTGGTACGTTTTTGAGGAAGTTAAACACAACTCGTTTCTTGCCTATTTACGTTTGTTGTGCAGTGTTAAACTCGAAGCTTCCACTGTGATGAAGCGTGCTCTTTAACATCTTGCTCCTGTTGGGCTGCTGTCACAATAAGATGTTAAATACTACACCTGTAGTTTAACTGAGCCAGCACTTCTCTGCATCTTTGAAATCATCTTCTTTACAGCTCTTGTACTGGGTTAAGTGCTTTATGTCATGACATTGTGTTTGATGCAAAGACACACACACAATATATCTATATTTTTATTACTTTAATGCAGTCTAACATGTCCTTGTGGTTGAATCTCTGTGTTGTATCTAGATCGATGATGTGATCGACGACATTATTAGCCTCGAATCCAGTTTTAATGATGACATCATTACGTTGATTGACTCTGGTCTTCAGCTGCCCAGCACGGTGAGAACAATACATTCACTGAACTGTGGCTACTTCCTTTTCGACATTAGCTCTGACTGTTTGTTCTGGTTTTTGGCGACAAATCTCACTTGATTTTATGCTGCTCAGTCGCACTTATCTCCTTATAGTTGGAGTGGTTTTTTTTTCTGTGAATGAACTCTCTCTGTTATGTGTGGAATTTGAAAGCTATGGGAGCAAATATGCATTTCTGGCACTTTGTTACTATTCGTCACAGAAGTGCTGCCTGGGCGGGGTAAAGCTGTGGGTGGGTGGAAGACAAGGGGGAAGCGAGACAGTGGATTTTGCTGACAGGAAAGTACTCTGGCAGGTTAACCACTAAGTCTCAGGAAGCTTGACAAAACTGAACGGTAAAATAGAAAATGAGGATTATGGTGATGATTTTGGAGGACAAGATAAAGAAACTCAGTGAGGTAAATGTGTTCTTTGGTATTTGAGCAAAGAGACAGTTTGTTGTGTTTGAATAACATCAGTCGATTAAAATTTAGCTTGAAAAGATTGTCAGTATTTTGCTTCAGCTTGTAAAGGCATTTATCTGATTCTTAAGAAACCACTTGTTAAATATGCATTTTTTATTGAATATGTAGTGGAACAGATAGTTGTGATTTCCTCCATAAAAAGTATCTTATCTGTTGTACCGCGTTGTTTCTTGTCGTTCAAGCTCCCAGGAAATCTGTTGGACGTTTACCACAGCCCCGGAATGGCTGCTCCTACGCTTACTGTCAGCAACTCCTGCCCCGCTGACCTTCCAAAAATTAAAAGGGAACTTTCTGGTACAGAATGTACTTAACACGTGCTTTGATTTTTATTAAACTTGCAGCCATTCTCTTTTTAGTTTGATTAGAGTTTAAAAAATATTGGCTTTGTTTTGTCAGAGTCAGATGCCAAAGCACTGATGAAAGAAAGGCAGAAGAAAGACAACCATAACCTCAGTAAGTTCACATTAATTTATGTGTTTTGCTCTTTCTGTAAGAACACTGATGACTTGTACTGAAATGAATGTGAATACAGTAACAGTATGCACAAGTACAACACAGGTAGCTGTTGTTATGTAAGGTACCATAATTTTCAGACTATAAGGCACACTTAAAATCCTTTAATTTTCTCAAAACTCGACAGCGAGCCTTATAATCAGGTGCACGTTATGTATTAATTCTGGTTGTGCTCACTGACCTCAAACCGATTTTATGTGGTTATTGTGAACAAGTTGAATAAAGTTTGACTTGCATGTATCTGACTGTTTTGTTTCACTTAATGTGCCTATAATGATGTATGAAAACAGACCCGTTCATTGATATTGCACTTGATAATCTGGTGCGCCTTATAGTCCAAAAAATACGGTATGTTTTTTCTGTTCCATTTTCCATGTTACACTCATGTTTCCTTTCTTTCTCAACCTTCTGGACTACAGTTGAAAGGAGGCGAAGATTCAACATCAATGACCGCATAAAGGAGCTGGGTACTCTGATACCCAAATCCAGTGACCCGTAAGTTGCCTTATTGAATTTTTCTCCAATTATTCATATTTACATTTTAAAGCTTTTGAAGTTCTGCACTTTGTTCCTTCAACTGCTGTAAGTAATCAAGCTTTGTTTCTGCTGTGTTTTCTCTTTTACTTTTTGTTCCCCTCTAACGGTCTTACAATAACGACAGGGAGATGCGATGGAATAAAGGCACCATCCTGAAAGCGTCTGTGGATTACATCAGGAAGTTGCAAAAGGAGCAGCAGAAAGCAAAAGATATTGAAATGCGGCAAAAAAAGCTGGAACAAAACAACCAGATTCTAATGTTACGCATCCAGGTAGTACAAGTGTTTAAAAAAATGTTTAAACCACAAATATTCAAAACATTGTTGTATATTTGAGGAAAAAAAACCAACAACATAAAAATGCATATACTGTATTCTAAGAAGTAATTGTTAATATGCTCAGGTAAACCTTTGTGTGCAGACTTTACATTATAGTTTTGATCATACAGTATTGTATGTTGTTATCAGCCTGTAGTTATGACTGCAGGTTGAAACACGTGTCAGTGAGAGTTGCTTCATTCATGGTTTCTATGTTTTGAACCACTTTCCATTTACCAACACATTCTCCTAGGTGTAAACCAGTACCCGTGTCAGTGTGAATGTCTACGTGTCGCTGTTGTTCACAGGAACTGGAAATGCAGGCACGTCTCCACGGACTCTCATCTGCTGGCGTTTCTTCAGGTTTGCGCTCTGATCCTTCCCTGCTGCAGCATCAGGCAGCTCCGCAGAGCAGCCAGTCGGTGCCAGGAGGCGCCTCCACCCAGACTTTTGTTGGTCTGGGAGCTGCCGGGCAGCCTTTGCCAGCCTCCTTTCTGTCCCCACCCTCCTCAGACTCCCCTGCAGGAGTCACCATCAGCAGCCCGCTGGACCTCGGCAGCCTGAGCTTCGCCGAACTCGACGACCACGCCGCCTCGGCTCTCTACCCCGACGTTGGTCTGGGAGACATTCTAATGGACGAGGGGTGCGTTCTGTCTCCAGAACAGGGGGCCGAGCCGCTGTTTTCTCCTTTGTCACCAGGTGCCTCTAAAACCAGCAGCCGCAGGAGCAGCTTTGAAATGGACGAGGACTTGTGATGAGTCTGGTGTGGTCAGAGACCATCTGTAGGGACAAGAATGTCAGGAGGTGTAGCCTTTATACCAAAAGTCTATTTATAGAACTGAACCTAAAAAACTATTCTAGATAATGATAGTAAAAGATTAAACCAGAGCAGGCAGTTCCTGATATATTTACTATTCCTGTTCAGAACAGGTCAAGTGATTAGGTCTAAGTTTATAAATACAATCTTAATTAAATTAATATTACATAGTAGGCATGGACCTAGATTTAGAAAATCAAACATTCTTACGTAGTTTTTAAGATTGATTCAGAGATTTAAGGCGGATGTTTTGAGCTTGGATTTAATATATGCATTTATTATTTGTAACGTTCAAAGCTGTGAAGTGCTTTTCATGGCGATGTTGGCATAGCAAACTTACTGAGAGGTGCCAACAGTACGTGCACGTGTTTTATCCTCCTTCAACTGACTGGAATCAGGGTTTGTGTAAAAGCAGTCGCACTCTCCTCCGTGTTGGATCGTTTCACCAGCAGCTACAGAAGGGATCCATGTTAAGGGAACTGGCACATGGCGAAGTGTTTTACTGCATTTTGTATATAAGAGTATTTTATTTTGAGCAGTTTGATCGCACCTTACTTTACGGCAGTCTATGCATTTTATGAACGCTTTTTGTCGGTTTTTTAGCATACCGTATTTTCCAGCGTATAAGTCACAGTCTTTTTCATAGATTTGTCAGTCCTGTGACTTATACGCCGAAGCAACTTGTGTACTTTTTTTCCCCATACTTACAACTAAATTTTTGACTGACGTTTGAAATTTTAAAGAACTGCAACAGCGAGTCCTCCCGTGTGCGCTCTCTCTTCACTCAGCTGGTGCAGGCAGAGGATTGCATCCATGATGGATGGATGGCACGTGCCACCCAGGCAAAATGAAACTGTTTTGACCATTAAAGTGCATTTATTATGGAAAAGTTGAAATGAGGCACACCTTTGCTTTAATGTCGAGGAAATATATTTTTTTTAATGGTTAATTGTTAAATTTTGAAGAACTGCAACAGCGAGCCCTCCCATGCACACTTGCTTCACCCAGCTGGTGCAGGTGGAGGAACGCTGGAGAGCTAGCAGCTCCGGCCATGATGGATGGTGCCGCCCCGCCTAGGCAAAATGAAGCTGTTTTGTCCATTAAATAAAAGCATAATAAACGCGACGGCTAAGTGGTGATGCATAATAAATGCAACTTATACGCCGACGCAACTTGTATGTTTGTTTTTCCTCTTCATGATGCTTTTTTTTTTTGGACTGATGCGACTTATACGCCAGAAAATACGGTAATTACAACACAGTGGACAGATGTTACCCAGTGCTGCATGCCGGCAGTGTGAAAATCACTTTCTGCTGTAGCTAGTTAGCCAAAGCAGGACTTCTTCTGGAGTAGCTACAGATCAGCATTTTATTTTTGAACACTCAGTAAATAGAAACGCAAGAGCGTGTGAGAAATCGAGAACAAGTTCATCCTTTCCACAACCGTACTGTAGTTCATCTTTGTTTTTATAAACTCAATAGATAAGTGTTTTTTCCTGACTAATGTCTGTGTTGTCAGTGATTTTTGTCTTTTTAACCTTTGTGATCACTGAGTGATTTTTTTTAACAACTGGCATGCTCCACCAAGTTGTTTACATTATTTTGGATGATCAAATGCAATTTCTAAAAGTGCATCGATGCTCATTGTAGTGTGAATTTCAGAGGGCTTTGACTATTCAAAAACCACTAGTCTCATGTCCTAACTTAATAATGACTGTTAAGTAAAACCTGCATTTTTTTTTGTTTTTATTTTATTTTGTAATAGGCACAAAATTAAGAATTGTATTTTATTTGTCAGACTCTCAACACAGTCCTGTGTGCAGTCACTGAGTGTGTGTTTGAGAACAGAAATGTTAATATTTTCATTCTGGTGTAGGTTTTTTCCCTCCAAGAGCAGCCAAAAACAACTATTCAGAGTTTTACACATAATGTTTTAGCTGTTCTCATTCAAAAGCTGAAGCCAGCTCCACTCCATGCCACATCTGTTGTGTTGTCTCCAGTTTCATATTCATTTATATTGAGTTCTCTGCTCATATGCAACTTTACATAATTACCGTATATCCAACCTAGACAAAGATTTGAGTGACTGTTAACCATGAACACGTGTCTTGTCCCCATACGTTGGCTTTCAGAAGATTTTAACAAATAAATGCTTCATATTGGCTGATCTCTGGTTTTGTGTCCTGCTGTATCAGTGGTAGAGCATTTGAGAGAGCTCCATAGCAAGGTCCAGGCACCCGGTGACAGGAAGGCAGATGTCGCAGTCGCACATGCAGCAGTGAACCCCCAGACACCCACACAGGTCACAGCCTTCGGTCACATCCAGGAGGGCCTGCAGGGTGGTGGGCTCGCAGCCGCACAGGGATGAGCACAGCGACCAGGCGCACCCTCTGAACGTCTCCAGCAGACAGTCCAGCGGATGGCAGAACAGGCAAGCCAGTAGGACTGCAGCACAGTAATCTCATGTGGGAAAGAAGGATGTCCAACAATGAGATTTTGGGGGAGGGGGGTGATGAGCACAAACAAAAAAAAAAAATGTCCTTACCACTCCCATCTGGCTCGACTGTGGCAGATCTGAGGCTGTCTCTACTCCTGACTGATGAGAATGACTGACTTGCTCCAGGAAGTGTGCAGGTCTCTGTCGAGGATGGCAGCAGGGTGTCAAGAGGTTTTGGCTGGTCTACCTTCACAGAACGTAAGCTACAGGTGTGCACCTCAGTGTCCGGTCCTCTCTTAGAGTCAATCCTGGTGTGTTTTTCAGGGGAGTCCTCTATGACGGACATTAAAATGAACAAATATTCAATAAAACTGTCGTAAAGCTATAGTTATATTTGTATATCCTGATTCATGCTCAATAATCCAGGCAGAAAAATCCAACAAAGCTATGTCAGGTCCTCCGGATGGATTCTTGTTGAAACATTTTTGAAACACTTTGGCCATGACTGCCCTAAATGAGTTGGCAGGGGAGAGGGTGGACTCCAGAAACTATCTTGGCACCATCAAAGGAAAAGGAAAGCTCTGCAGAGAGTGGTGAAGGCTGCACAGAAGTCTGTTGGAGTCAGTCTCCCCACCATCACCGACATCTACACATCCAGATGCAGGAAGAGAGCCACCTGCATCATGACAGACCCCGCTCACCCAGCACACACACTTTTTGTCCCGCTCCCCTCAGGGAGGACGTTAAGGAACATTCAGTGCAGCACCACTAGACTGAGGAACACCTTCTACCCTGAAGCTGTTAGACTCATGAATATCCAACCAGAAAAATCACTGTAATGCCACTTTAATTGGTGATATGTGACTTATCTGTGCTGCTGATTATCCATGCTGCTGATCTCATCTTTAAGCTGCTGTATTCATATTCATACCATCTGCTCACCACAGGCTCATGTTCAGGCTGTTGTTTAATATTTAATACATTGTTTAATATACAGTTAGACCTGTCACGATAAACAATAAATCAATTAATCGCATGACAAATGAAACTTATCAACCTCATTTTCATTTATCGGCTTTATCGTTTCTTCGCGTCTCTCTTTCTACTGAAGACACTGGATGACAAAAGCTCAACTCCGGTGCTCTTCCCTGACCCCGCCCTTTCTCTTTAAAATCAGTTTTCACCGTCCAAAATTGCGTTTTTAGATTATTAAAAGCAGCTAAGCTGAAAAGCTAAGTTACGAGCTAAACTAACAGGTCGACCTCAGGAAAAAAACTGTCTTGTCAAGCTCCAAAATTCACAGTTGAAACCCGTGCCTTTGTTTGATAAAGTTGTTTTTTCTCTCCAAAAAGAAGCTGAGAACTTGTTTACTGATTTTTTATTAAAAGCTTTGTGTGAAAAATGTTATGCTAAAGAGCTCAAACCACACCGAGTGTTTGCCATTTTGAGGAGAGACAGCCCATGTCACGTCAAGGGGCCTCCCTCCCATTTTTCTTAAAGAGACACGCTGCTCGCTCCCTTACTCGCTCCTTCGGTTCAAACTGTCTTATACTGCCATCCAGTGGTAAAAAAAAGGTACTACACACAAGATTAACCAACATTTCTTCTTAAATTTGACAATAATTACTAATTATTGTCAAATTTCAAACAATATTATCGTTTATCACAATAGTTTCTGAGACAATTAATCGCCCAGCAGAATGTTTTATTGTGACAGACCTAGTCTGTTGTTAATTTGACTAATATAATAAAAACAACTCGTTTGTTCCATGTTTACTGCAGAGAGTGAAATATTTTTGTGAATAAAAATGAACGCTAACAGACAAATGCATGATTGCTCGACTTTTGATGGCGGGTAATAACAAAACAAGCTGTGCCCTCTCATTTAGCCGTTCATTCTACTTCCACTGCGTGTTCCTCTGACACAGAACTGATTAATTAAAGGCTCTGGTTGGGCCCGCTCGTTAAGAGGTTGCATCAGGTTTAAAAGTGTAAAAAGGGTTTAGATGACGGCGACGCTCCACGCCTGTGGGCTGAGCGTGTTCCAGCTCACTGCTTCCTCATCGTCACCCGCGTACGTTCCCTGCTAGCCTTTGTGCGTGCTGTTTGTGCGACTGTACTACATCTGAGTGTGAGTTCATCATCTTCTTTCAGAAGAGGCCCTTCACTCTTTGAGTCATCGAGGACCTGAATGAGCTCCTGCTCCAATCACTGCTGCTCCACTTTCTCTCCTTTTGTGCCAAACTCCCGTGACTAATATTTTGTTCACGCTGGATTCAGATTGACCGGGATGACTCACATCCCTTATTGTGCTTTTTTGTTGCTAACTGTTCTGCGTCATGTGACAGATTGTTGTAAGTTTTACCGCCTCAAGAGAATCCTGCCCTCAAGAGTTTTACATCTAAAACAATATATTTCACCATCGCTGTTAATTAAAGTCCTGGCGTTCCTTGAAGGAATGCATATCGCCCGCTGCATTTTTTTACACCAGAGTATTAGTCCAAGATGGCCGCCTGCCACAGGTACATCTCATACGGTGTGCTAACACTCAGAGTATCTGTTTAGGATGACTCTCAGCCGCTGCCACACCAACGTTCAGCTCAGCGTCTGTAAAACTGGCTGAAGTGGAACCGTTGTTGTGTTTTGTAATGTCACTTAGCTGTGGCGGCCATCTTGAAATGCAGCAACTAAATGTTTATTACAGATTGATTCAGTGATAACTTCCTGATGTTTTCTTTTAAATCCATCCATTGGTTTGAGATATTTTGCTAACAGATTTGACTTAATTGTAAGTTATTAAAAACAGATCTTGCTTTATTAGTTGAAGCTCGAGGAATGTGTTGGGAATGACTCTCAGCTACTACCACATCAAATTTAACCTGCATCAGTAACATTTACTGATGTGTATATAAATCCATGGTGCACACACACACACACACACACACGCACACAGATGAGTCATGTCCCTGTCCCCATCATGCTCTCTTTGTTCATAAACTATTGATCTTTGTAGTTGATGGGTGCACGCTGGGAGTGGGGCAGTCACTCAACCTGTTCACCTGTTCATTATTTCACGTTCAGCCTTTTGTCGCTGCAGGAAGCTGCCAACAAAAGGCTCATCTTTCCAGAAATCCATATTTTTCTGTTTTTTAACTGAGCCGCCTGCACTCGGCGTACCTGGAAACGATGCGTAGTGTTTCTTTCAGTGAAGTGTCCGGTCACAGCTGAATGGGACGCGCTTGTTTTCATGTAAAGAAAAATGAACGCGCCCGTCGGTGAGTCACGCCGAGTCGTTTTGATGCCTTTTCACATGAGCTGTCAGCAGCTGCACATTCACTCCTTTACATCCTCCCGTGTGTTGACGGTGACTAATGCACTCGAACTAATGGGGCCGCCTGGATCGGACTCCACCTGAATGGACGTTCCCCCCCCCCCACCCCCCACCCCCGCGCTTTCCGAGGGATTGTGTTTCTGTGCACAGAGTGAGCAACTGGTTTAGTTTCAGAATAATGTAAAAGTACAGCGGATGTGGCCCTTTCACAGCCTCTTGTCTGAAATGAATCCAAAGCACCCGCTCTTGAATCTAATGTGGTCCAGCTTCATAAATGAGTTGTGGTCCAGCTTCATAAATGAGTTATGATCCAGCTTCATAAATAAGTTGTGGTCCAGCTTCATAAATAAGTTGTAGGTGCTGGAGTTTAATTTGACAGTTTGTTGTGAATTCAGTTCCAGAGGACCGGTTTCCTCCGCTGCTCTTTAAATGACTGGCAGAGATACTCAAAACCTCCAGCTTCCAGGAAACGATCGCAAAGATCTGCCGCTCTTTAATCTGCTACTGATCACTCAGAAATCACTCGTGGAGCCTCGTGCACGGACAGATGTGAGTTTTCAGAAACATGTTGTGGCGGTCGTAATAAAATAAGAGACAAATGCAGAGAGCTCCCAGCGACTCTGGGAAGTGACTTTTACATTTTCCCAGACATGAACGTTCTTGTAATTTGAGAAAAACTTTTTTTTTTTTTTTTTTAAACCTGATCTGCTGATTGAAAGATGATCTCTGAGATTTGAGCTGTTCATGAATTAATGCTGGTATTCTCCTCTCACTGAGTCCATGATCTGCTTCTCCAGAGTACACGTACTGTACTTACCGTCTGAATCGTTGCACCACCGTATGAGTCGCATCAGTCCAAATGTCTAATAAAGTGGAAAAGTCAATAATTATGGTGCGTCTTCACCGTGTACGTCGCATCTATTATGCATCACAGCTGACAACCTGGAAACGTGGGCTGGTGGTGTGCCAAAAATCGATTGGCTGCCAAATGGCGGCCGTGGGGAGGTCTTTAACAAGAATTTAACAAGATTAACATTTAAAAACAATTTGTTTGCTCGAAATTATAGTAAAGGTGAGTCTCAGTTGAACTTTTCCTTAATAAATGCACTTTGATTGGCCAAATCAGCTGCATTTTGCCGGGGAGGTGCAGAGAATTTCAGCTGATTTGACGTTTGCTCCAGGAGTTCTGGAGCGAGACGAAGGTGGCTTGGTATGGCAAGACAAGTGTCTCATTAATAGACACTTTTACCTATTAGTGTGACCCTTAGTTTGCCGTATTGATTGAGCGCCCCCTCTAGTGGCTGAAAATGGTAGTGTTCAATGTTTTCCATGTCAGAATGAATTAAATCATCAGATCTCAGCCAAAAATGGGTTTATAAATATGGGAAAAATCATTAATACGTCGCTTCGCTGTATAAGTTGCAGGATACAGGTTGTCCTCGACTTACGGCGGTCTCTACCTACGGCGCTCCGTACTTACGGCGCCGCCCCCAGTGACGTCAT